>CM060846.1:353588011-353888011 GCA_030762175.1 Metallyticus violacea | reverse complement strand
ATTGTATAAAAATTTTGAAAGAGAAAAATAAGAGATTAGGAAATAAAGATGTTTTGGTAATTGTGTATTTATGCTTAATTATTTAGAAGTGACATGAATTTAGTCTTCAATCACAGCATTTGTTTATTTATTAAAGATTTTTACTGACATTTAGGAAAAATTTAAGTTTTATTTTGAGGGAAAGGGATTGTCCGGAACACTTAGTAAAACCTTACGAAGTGTTACGCAAAGGAACAATAATTTGTGCTCATAAATTATCTAAGATGAAATATATTACTAATCACCCGTGGCACTTGAAAGTTTTATCACCAAATTTGTTTAGTATTTATAGTTTAAGCAAACAATAACAAAATTCTCTTTTTAAAATAGAGAATATTGCACAATCTCACATATACAGAGCGTGCCAAAATGTATACACGCTCCAAGCAAAGAAAAAACTGTGTTAACATAACAATACTGAATTCACACAAACAGAAAATGATGAGTACTAATCATCTTAGACTTTTACAGTTACAACAGTTGCTCAAAATGCACACTATACACTTCTGAGAACGTTGAACTACTGATTGAGCAACGTTTGCGAAAGTGTCCTCAGCGATTTCAGCACATGGCGTTTCAATTTTCCCCGAAGTGCTGCCAGTGTAGCTGGTTTTCTATGCGAGGTTTCCAGATCTGCCCTTGTGAACATCGCATACGGTACCATGAGTCTCAAATTTGTCTGGAATGCGTGCAATTGTTACTCGCGTTGGCGGTTGTGTTCTGTACACATGTCTCCGTTGCTTTTGAACTAAGTAAAAAGAAAAATCTACAGAAATTTATTTTTGGACAAGTGATGACAATAATCCGGAAAAGCCGAATCAGCATTGTGGATATAAGAGAAGAATTAAACATTTATAATTTAAAGGAAAAATGAAACGGTACATATAACAAAAATGTTTCAGCATGGAACATCATAGAATAACAAAATAAAATATTACAGCACAACCAACAGGGAAGAGTTCAATAGGACGCCCAAAATTACGCTAGAAGGATGATGTTATTCCAGACGTACAGACATTTGGTATAATCTGTGCAGAAGTAGTAGTCTCGGAGAAACATGCCTAGCCAATATCTTAAATGTTTTTGGTGTAGCCCTTGCACAAAACCTACAGTTCTAGGAAACCTGAATATTTTGAGTAACTTCAGTTGCAAATATTTGCGTCATTGTTTATTGATTTTCTCGAACTATTGTTTGCATAAAGTCCTTAATGTATCTATCTGCGAAAAATTAACACAATTATGTGATTATAACATTATAATAATACAGAGAGAATTGAATCAGATAATGTCTAAGAGGCGCAATTGGAGGATCCGAAAGTTTTTGATAGTTACATAATATTTAAAAAATTTACAGAAATTCCTTCATTGCCGAGGTTGTTATGAGCTTAAACATATATCTACCTGAATTACAAATTTCAGATTCGTGAATATTTATTATCAAAACAATATATATATATGTATATCAATTATTAAAAATTAAAGAAACCATACAGAAGTATTAATAACTGAACGGAAATAAATGAAAATAATTTAAAATATATAAACGGATGTATAGAACACCCGATATGTGGGGTTGAAGTGTATTCCTCTCAAAGAATTAAGTTAAAGCTTACTTTGTTGAACTTAGGCATACAGTTACATGATATTCGATCATATATTCACTATGTTATAATAAAAATAATAAGTTTTATTGTAATATTTGAATATTGCTACATGCAAGAGCCAAGGATCTGGAAAATCGAAACGTTTCTGTATTGTGCAAGACGTTTCGTTTTGTTGAACAAGATTCTACTGTAGCTTAGAAATTAAACAAGTATGTCCAATTAACTTAATGCTGTGTCTGAAAGCTTGGGTTTAGCTGAAGGCCACTGCCGCGCAGCAAACAAAGCCTTGCCCACATTCCTCCAGGAGGAAGGGATGAGATGCTGGAGAGACACCTGGTAATGATTGCAACGACATAGACAGGGTCCCTAATATGTTTCCAGATAGAACACACGAGCCCCCCTAAAGAGTTCTAGCCCCTCAGAATTCTGCTTCCACATCAGAAACCATAACATCACGCCAACCCAACTCGACCCTGTGACAAAACAAACGGAATGAAATGAGAAAGCGGAAAAGTGACGCAAAGTAAACATTCACTCCAACATTCGCAAGAGCGACCAGGGAAAACCCAAGGTCAGGAATTCACCCTTGTTCTTAACTACTTTATTATATTTGAACATAGAGTTTTGTTTTGTTTATCGTTTTGAAGCATGTTCTAATTCTGAAAAATAAAATTTGATGTAAACCGTATGAACAAGAGTACAAATAAAAAAATGAAATGCGTCGAGATGCTACAACAGAATATATTGCCCATACTCTGTGTAAATTAGTTGAGTAATTTACTAGAAAGTAACAATTTTATATTAGTCAATTGTAAAATGCAATAGTACTAGATTGTATAGATAAAAAGGAATAATTACAGATCAAAATACAAAGAATAGAAATGACTTACGATGTATTACCCTCATGTCAAAATATATCATGCAGAAATGTCGAGAACGTTGAAATAGGAATGGTTTTTAAATTAATATTTACTACCACAACAAAGATTTTGCTATAAATATCGTTCATGAAGGGCACAAATTTTCTTCACAAATTTTTGTCTGTCTTGATATATTCTCATAGATGAACTTTGTTTAATGGAGCATTTCTTCTTCTACTGGCTTCAAACGAAGGTTTTATAATAGTCTTCAAGAAAAGTTAGGGCGAATGTTTTAAATGTAAAGTAGATAAAAAATACTCCGGAATTGTAAGGAATGTTTTTGTGTGCTAAGAATAGTTGTTCCACAGCATCTGTTTTATTAAATTAGATATAATGATTACACGATTCATAGAAAAAGTATTGTATTTTACACTATGTTAATATCTAATAGCATACTTATATGGACTTTTATCGCGTTAAGATTTAACTGGTTTTCCGAGAGCTGGTTGGGGAGTTTTAGGTTGATATTTTGCATAGAGCCGGTTTTTCTTCTAAAAATGGATACTCGCTAAGGTTAACACTTCTGCTTGCAGTTTCACTAAAAGGCCCGCATTACCACACCTTGAAATTTCTTTCAATAGCTGTGTTCTCCGTAAGAAGGGGCCACATCTAATCTAACATATCAGCGTTCTCGTGCTTTTAGCTCTTTAATTTGGAGAGTGCTACCTGGCACACGTTTTCCTAACAAATTTGGATCAATCTTTAAATTGTTTATATTTTTCTACAAGCGATATACCAAAAGTAGCATATTGTCTACATTTGTTTTACAACAAGTTTTTACTTCCGCTTTATCTGTAAATGTATAAAACTCTCCAAGGGAAAGAGAAAAATCTTTGAAAACAGTTCATTCTCAACTCAAATATTAAACATGGATGACTCGATGGGAATTCGGACGAAAATGTATAAACATTTACCTAATATTGTTTAAATGTTAATGTATATTACTACAATATATCAAAACGAATGATTCTGTGAAATATGGGGTCCTTAGGTCTAATACTTTTCATACAAAATTTTGCATTTTATTAAATGTTTGTTTTTATGGACACAGTTCTCGAACTTCTTAAAATATATATCTGAACAATGCCTCATTTAAAATGTTATATCTTTCGGAATACAATAATTTATACGAGTAGGAGGAAGCTCTTTTATACATATTTGAGTGACTTCCCCAAATAGACAATGAAAAATATAAATATGGCAACATTTCAAATTATTTAGACATATGTATTTTTCAAATTAGTTTACAAGTTAAATGAATATAGGAAAAAAAAAACAATTTCATACCATGATCTTTGCTAGAGTTAGCAAAGGTCAGCACTCTCAAGTCAAAGTAATACAACTGACTTCTCGCTTGACCACTAACAAGACCCGCATGTAATAAATATACCTTAAAGAAATTGTTTGTACGATATTTCTTTCTGATAGAACATCATTTTCTGTCTTAGAAAGAGTTATCAGTGTTATATTTATGTTTACTGTTTTTCTTGGGGAAGTTAATCAAATATTATAATTGATTAATGTCCCTAATACACATATAATTAAAATAAATTTGTTGCATAAAATACTATTGGGCTTTAAGAAAAACTGTCTTCTTATAAGGGGTTTATCTAAACGCTCTGTAAATATAATTTTTTCAAGGCAATGAAAAATTTTAAGGTTCCTTAATGTTCGATTTCACATGAATTATCCCATGTTTATTGTATTGATTCAAGGTCGTACTTAAACATTACAGTATACAAAACGAAACATTATAAATAATTTCCAACATTATTGATGCTATTGGCTATGAATTGAGTTATTCAAAAAGATGGTTTGACTATATCTTCATGAAATATTTGTACAGTGTTACTCCAAAATGTATCCATATTTAAAAGAATTAAACATTAGTAAAGGTGGCAGCGATTAAGTAATTTTTATAAAGTGTTTTAAGAAATATTTTGAGCACAATGAACCAAATTCCATTAATATTGGTCCTTAATGTGCTGTTTTTCAACAAAATAAATGTTTTAGTGGTTGAATCCTCTCGGATTTAATATTGTAGTGAATGAATTTACTGATTCCTGAAACCATATTCTGTTTCTTACCACGTAGTACATTTTCTTGACTTTATTTCACTCGTTTAACTAACACATATAACCGCAATTATTAAACAACTTAAAATCAAGCACTGAATTAAACAGGGAATGTATTGTTCATTTTCTGCACTCTAAAGCTAGTTTTATACTAAAAATGTTTCATTTTATCTATAAATACAAGCTCAGTTACGACATTCGCATTATTTACGGAATAGGACAGACTTCATTATATTTCTTTCCATATTATCCAAAACTAGCAGTATGCCTCCATCTGAAGGTTTACGCCATTAAGCAATTATAAAATACCAGTATGATGCCCATGATCAGAGCACAAAGGAGGATCACGCAACAGTGAAGAAATTACAGGAAGATTAGTGAACTTTAGGTAACTAACGATCGCTATTGAGACGTTACGAAGTACATTTTAAACATTATCGTTGGTAACTGAAACAAATCCCTTCCATAAAAGTTACTGTGATTTTTATGTCTATTTCTAAGTATGTTTTGCTGTTTGAAAGGAAAAAAATTAAAAGTAATTCATATAATTAATCTTCAGATTTTACTGATAATAATCTTCTAATATAGCTGTTCATATTTTTAAAAAAAGAAAAGAAATATACCTTTATAAGTGCTTTACACGTTTGGATATTTTTTTCTTCCTGTTGCATATCCTTACAATCAGGGATTAACACACTACAGTCTCGTGAATTTAGTCATACATCACTTTATTTCAGTTCCCTTCCCTATTTTCAGTCAGATGATCAAAAGGGTATCAAATACTAATCGAAGAGCGTTTCTAGACCACTTGGTGCACACTTTTCAGATTTTCAAATCCTTTCAATGCAGCAATTTATCTGCTATAATCGGTTTCCTCGTCTTTTTTTTTTTTTTTTTTTTTTTTTTTTAATTTTCTGCACAACATTTCTAACAAATTTATCCTAATTATTACTTAAAACATGATCAATTATTTAGACTATTCGGCTAAACTTGTCAGAGAATAAATACATATTCAATAGAATACTTTGAAAATGTCTTTAGATATCGAAAAAAAAAAAACAACATATATTCGCTAAAGCTACAATAACATCCTATATGATTGCAACAAGTGCTTAAGCTAAGCCTAATTCAGATGGGGTAAATATACAGGAGTCATGTGCTTTAAAAGTCTAAACATGAAACTCGAGTTTGTAATAACAAGAAGAAAGGACATCTTGGCTTCCTGTCTGTTTGAATTGTACTAGGTGGTTCGGAATGTAAAATCCGTTATTTTTTTTTAACAATAATCCACTTTATTTTCAAAGTATTTATTAAATACAAGTGAAAGACACAAGTTTAAATAATTTTTCAACATAATTATCGTTAAGTAATCACCATTAATGCAATATCATTTCACGAGCTTGAATAAAATTCTGCCCCCAATGACTTGAACTACCAGTGGACATTCTTCTTTAGCTCCTCATCGTGGAACCGCATGCAACCCAGGTCATAAGTTTGGAAGAGAGAAGTAGTCACTAAGAGTCAGGTTTGGTCTAGAGGGAGGATGATCAAATAACTCCCATATTAAATGATGTAGTGGACCTCAAGGCGAGCGTTGTCGTGGTTGAAAACAACCTCCAGAATTCAACTTGCAACGTCATTCGTTCTGTAATATCTCCAGTATACTTCAGCGTTTACTGTTGTGCCTCGATCCATGAAACGCACCAACGGTACTTCTTTGTTATCCCAAACTATAGTTGGAACAAGGTCCTTTGCTGACAAGGATTGACGATGGTTTCTTAAATTTTCTTAAATGTTTCGAAGTTCAGGCACTGGAACCAAGTCGCATCCCCCGAGACGAACTTGTCCAGAAGGCGATGACCTTACTTTCATATCCCAGAAAGAATGTTATGGCTCTTCCCATTATCTTGCCTTTGTGTTCATAAGTGTAGGCACCCATGAAATACAAAGCTTGTGATAGCCTAGTCTTTCTGCTAACACTTCCTACAGAACAGTGCGAGAGATTTGAGGATAGCTATGTAATTGCGAAGCTGCCATGTTCTCAGATTGCACCATTTACAGTTTCAACTAGTTCATGTACTACAAGAGGAGCCACTTCTTCTTCGTTGATATTAATGCCTACATTGCGGAATAAACGACATAACGTCTTAACTAATGCTACCTCTATACATTTTAATAGTGAATTTTAGCAGTATTTAAATTATTTTCCAAAAGCAAACTTAACAAGCTTAGCAAGCATGCCCTTCAGAGCTAGTGGGATTTTCAATTGTAGCACACATTTTGAACATCTGCTTTGGAGCGAGACACGGCTGAGCAACTTTCCCCCTTGACACTCCCGGATGCGCACTGAACCATAGTATTGCTGTCGCCAGGCAGATGACCTTCCCGGTCCTACAGTCGGAGGACTACAGTTTAGAAACAGCATTATCTCTCACAGGTTGCTCCAGCATTCACCAAGTTCCAACCCTCAGTTGAGTAAGCACAGCGTATGATGAAAAACTGTGAAAAGCATGCAAATGTGTGCAGTTTGTCTAATTTTTTTGCTTCGTCGATTCAGCATAATATGACGAGTGTTACACTGCGAAATAAAGCTCGTGTATCTTTGCAGTTTTCAGATCGTTTTTATAGGTGAAATTTTAGAACATCACTAATTACAACCATGCTGCATGCATTCCTTTATAAACTGAAAAGGAACACAATGTCCTGAAATTGTCGCTAAGGTTTACAACTTTATGAGGTAAACAAAGATGAAATAGGCTCACCAGAGTACTACAAGAAAATTATTAAAGTCCTCTAAGGCAACTAGGGTGTCATTGCGATCAGTACCCAGAATATTGAAGTGTCTGAAAGATCACACTGAACAGAACACTTCACTTGAAACTCTTGGCAAGAAATTCACCGATAATGATGATTTTGGCAAATATTACATTTTACGCACAAGAAGGAATAATACCAGCAGTAAAGAGACAGCAGACTTGAATAATTAAAAACCCAGGTTTCAAGTAGAAACGAAACAGAACTTTACTTACTAAAAACGTGAGACTTATCAGTGGCAATACCGACAGTGATATTGTCTCAATATTGAAGAACTGGATACTCAACCAAGCGGGGCGGCTGAGCCGGTAACCTCCTGATCTTGACGTTTTCTTTCTTCGTGGTTTCACCTAGTCACTTAGGCAAATACTAGGTGGCTCTGGTACCAGGGCGTGGTGGACACGTGCACTGTGTAAAGATTTATGCTCCCATGATTGGTATGAAAGCTGCTCGAACTACTTGGAGGGCTCCACCGCTTACGAAGTGTTCTATCTGGAAACATTTGGTGTCTCTCTTATCTCATCTCTTCCTTCCGGAGGCATAGGCACAAACGGCCGGCCGTTGAGCAAGGCTAAAGTACCTTGGTATCTTCTTCCATCCCTAGCAATCCAATTCAATTCAACTGAATGCTCACTGATATGAATTCATGTGTTAAACTGATATGACTGTTGCTCTATTTTTGAACTGCAATTAGGTCATTTCTATCGTCATTGCACCGTGATGGGCGTGGCAAAGATTTTAGTCAAGTAAGTAGTTATAGCTTTACTTTAATAAATTGCGCAAGACAAGGACAGAGCTATATACGTTTATGCAAAGATGGCTTTCACG
Organism: Metallyticus violacea; assembly: GCA_030762175.1. Taxonomy (NCBI): domain Eukaryota; kingdom Metazoa; phylum Arthropoda; class Insecta; order Mantodea; family Metallyticidae; genus Metallyticus; species Metallyticus violacea. The sequence continues at coordinate 353,879,731 of CM060846.1, read as the reverse complement.
TGCCAGATGCGAGCAAAATTTACTTTGCCAATCACCTTGAGCTTAGTTATATTAATTAGTATATGTCACTAATTATATAAAGCAGGAATGCGGTTGTAGTACTTCAAGCATGCACCTTGTTGCTTTATTATTGTACAATAATATATAGAAAAAGGAAACGTTTCTCTTTTACTTTCACTTAAACTCCTTTGAATACAGAGATAATCTGTACACGTCAATTTCGTTAGATTTATTAATATTTAGAATTTTTTCTTGATTCCTTAAGGTACAGTTTAGGACTTTGCTCATTTTACAATTTACAGTGTTTATTTCATACATGTAAGCATGGCTAAGTTTGCGAGGTTGCAGCGTATTAATTGCTGATGGGAAATAATTAGCAACCGTAGAAAGTATGAGCATAGTAACTGTGTAACACTCCAGTGATATAAAGACTCATCCAGCCCTTTACTATAAGTCTGTGTTTCCAGTCCGGCATATTCTCTTTTTCAAACGTAAAATTATACCATAGCTTCATTAATTCATTATCAACAAACGTTGGGGATTTAGCCAGCATTAAACGATATTAACTACTTCTACATATTTTGAAATGTCAGAACCAATCGTTGCTTATATTTTCCCAGACCTTGGTAACAAATCTTCGTTGTGTCGTTTTTAACCGTTTCAGGCACTTGGAATCCAGGCAGCGTTTTGACCTTGAACAATTTTAGCTAGTAATCTCTTCATGTTCAGGTATTCATGATGCCTCAAGCCGAGACACGTTGCTCGTTTTGGATAAAGGATATCAAAATCTAATGAATATCCCATTTCGTAAATAAAGTGAATGATTTTATTACCCTTTCACTTCTGAAACAAAAATTAACTTTACAGAATGGGAACCAAACCTCAGATTCCTTGCTTAATTAGGCAGCTCTATATCATATGTCAAATGGCGTAGCTAATCTGCTAGTTGATATATTCTTGGAATACGGAGAAAATGATTGTTTCAGAAAAATAAAACATCTTTGTAGAGTGCTTTTCCCAATTATTTCTAAAGTTTATTTTTTTTATTTTTTTATTTATTTATTTATTTATTTATTTTTTTTTTATGGACGCTCTTTAACATCTCAGGTCATCAGCGTCCCATTCAACTCAGGGCGTGAAACGATCGACAAATTTTGCTCAGAGGCCTCTCTTTCAGGCTTTGGGTTCTTTTTCGTGCCGTAAATGTACGACACGGGACCCACGGCTTTACTTCCCTTCCGAAGGAAGCCATACTTAGGATTTTTACCCCGAAAAAATCAATCGGTCCTGGCCGGGTTCGAACCCGCGATCTTGGGTTTAGGAGGCCAGTATGGTAACCACTACACCACCAGGACCGACATTTCAAAGCTAAATAGTGATTACTTTATTTGTAAATTGGTTTAAATTTTTACAGTTATTTTACAATTCGGTCAAACTATCAAAAAAGTAAATAAACCAACATTCTTAAACCGATTTTGCTTTTATGCCCTCTACTGTGTAAGTGTGGGTAGATGCAACATGTACATTTACTTCCTTGAAAGATAGTACAATTTGGTTTTCATGACTGCGTCACAGTCAAGGAGAAAGGACGCTGCAACCATACAAGCTACTGCAATCTCTTATATTTACTTTGTTTCGGTTGTCCCCTGATTCACGCAATATTTTTAAAATTATCTTAAGTTATATTGTGATATCTAGTGTGATATTCATAACAGATTAAAATGTATCAACGAATACAAAGAACAGCTCATGTTCACTAGCGTTTCTAGAAAAAGCCCAAGAGATGAAGGCATGTGGCAAATAAACGTATGAAACAACCGTCTTTCGTATCTTTTTTTTTTTTTTTTTTTTTTTTTTTAAGCAGAGCATGCGAAGAGAGTACCAGTAAAAATGTCCGGCAATAAAAGTGCACCGCGCCAGATGTGTTAAAACAATTCACTGGAGTAACTTTTCAATAAAGGAAAAAGCAAGGGCAGTTCCTTGGAGAAGCCATAGCATGTTATCCCAAAAATAAAAGAGATAATTCTCTGGTTAGTAACGTATTCAGTATGGTGGAAGAAGAAGGGACATAAGCAGAAATAAGAAAGAAGACTGGGTTTCAAAAGCAATTTTTCCATGTTTTCTATTTAAATATTTTATCAACCAGCAGAAATTATCAATATGATAATTTGAGGACCTATCGATTTGTGAGGTTATCTGTCCGGCAACTTAATATATTAACATGATGCATTAAATTAAAATCATATATAGCAAATGCTGAGATGATGAAGTCAAAATTCAGTTTATGTCGATTAGTGTCATATATTTCACTCACTCTGTCCCGTATTTCCCTTATAACTTTCAATCTAATGAACAATTTGACTAGAGCATGTTAGTATATGAGAAGTAACGACACCGTGTGCCATCCATGACCTTGAACGGTGATTATATGTTCAATGTTGTGATGCAACTTCAACAACTGTCATGCAGCATTGTTACTAGTAATACAGTGCGTACAATAAAACATCAACAGATACGCGATGAATTAGTACCTGTTTCTTTTACGTACATACTGAGTAACTGTGTTAATAAAGGAGTGGCAAAAAATATTTATTACTCAGTTTGGAGAATTGTGTGTTAAAAAAGTAAATTCGTGGGAATATTATCGTATGTTCATACTGTCAGAGGTAACGGTGCATAAACAGACTGCAAGTTTCCTCACAGCAGTCCTTGTGTTAACTCTCCCAGCAGATTCGGATAGCTACAAAAAAGCAAACTTCTTGCATGTAATGCTACTTTTGTGTAACATTTGAAACTTTCCTAATTGTCTCGGTTTTGTAATAGACTCCAGCAGTTTGTATTCAAATACGGAACTGCACTTGGTTCTTCGAAGACATCAGTTTCAAGAATACATTATTTGGACTAGTGATGATCTCACACTGTACAAGAAACATCTTTTCATGATTAAAATTTGAAATGTGCCGTGCTCTGCCGTTCTTCTTATTATTAGTCACATCTTCTTCCATACCATTGGTTACATGACAATCGGTTGATACCGCCTATTTTCAGCAGGATGGTATCACCTGCGATACCTTCAATGAAAATGTTTCCTTCTTTAAAGATCTTATCATTTCTATAGCCGTTTGATCTTACTCTGGGGCATGTTGTAATGAGAAATATCGCTACTATCCAAGGGGTCTTGTGTATTTGAAAGAAAACATTGGGCTTGAAATTTTGGCATATCTTTAATGTTAAAACTATTTTCAACACTTGCTAGATCATAATCAGGCTTTTCCTACCCGCAAAGTATATCGTATGAAATGTCACTGAATTACACTCATTTGTTTCATAGTAATAAGGGAAAATCAGAGGCCAGGGCAAACGAAACATACCGTAGAATACACTGTTTCATTCTTGTGGGCTGGCGAGAGTTTATGCCGCAGCTTTTGAGCTTGAGCTCTGCCAAAAGAGCAGACAGTAGACAGTCTATACTATTCTATCTAAAAAATCCCAAGTTCTTGAAGTTTTTGCATGTGGCAAAACCTGACGAAGGAACTTTTTATTCTGAAACACATACTATAAAATCGTAATGCACAGATTTTAAGCAATCGACATTACGCTGCAACGCTTGTTGTTTTAAATATTAAATTCTAATTAATTCAAAAGGAACTGATTTCAAATTTTGCACACCTCTTTTGGTCCAATGTATATTTAATGTACTTTTTTATTCTCTAACGAAAACTGAAATCCGATGACAATAAAGGCGGTTATTGACCATAGCACAGACGTCGAATTTCTCCTCCGTAAAAGGTTCACAAAATATTTGCTGAGCTCAGTCTGTTATTACGGTTATCAATCTATGAAATGGTCCATAAAATTTTTAACTGTGTAATACACTGTGATCATAAGGGGACTTAGACTGAGGTGTGTGCTTCAATGTCTTGCTCCTTCCAGGTTTATCCATGCCCAATCATAGTGACTTTTATTTTCCTCTTACCCACATATAAGCGCGGAAGATATAATGCTTGTAGACTGCATATCAGCTTTTGGAACTTTTATTTTTCAAAAGCTACAGCTATCCTTCAACAGAGGAAAAGGTACACAGGTATTAAATATTTCAAGCATTAAGGGTCAGAAAATATGTCGTAAAAAATTAATTATGCTGAGAGGTTAAAATACTTACAAGCAACATACAATTATTGCTACTTTAACAGGCACTGTCTTGATATGCATAAAGATGCTGCAATTCTTCACAGAGAAATAGGGGACGGAGAAAGCAATTTGCATTTTTACTTCTGAGATGCCCTCGCCTCTTGGAACCGATGTTCTCTTTCTTATGATTTCATGTGTTTTCAGCAGCTGTACTTATGTGAAAACTGCTATAAAATATGTGCACTGCTGTGGCAGAGTTTCCACTTCTTATGAAGCGATCCTTTCTAGAAAAGCCTGAGCTAACTTTCTTTACCCATAGTTTCTCATGAATGGCTTTGAGTCATATATATATATATATATATATAGTTAAAATAATAAAAACAACTAGAAAGGCAGAAATGGATAAAATGCTGAAACAATCACACATGAGGTAATATTACGCTATTTGTGCCAATGTTTCTACTTCTCTAGTTCATATTTTAGCTATGTTGTTCTTTACGAATTGTTTTATTTTTCATTTTAGACGTATATATCTGCGGTGCAGAAATGATACTGTTGGCAACCGGTTACATGTTCATTAGTTAGACAAAATGGGTGAAAGGGGCGTTAAAATTCAAGTTTGTTTGTGAAATATTTTCTAAGAAGTTAGAAAATCGAAATGTTTTGAGGTCGTATGTTGTTTTTTTTTTTTTTTGTTAATTTTTTGTCGCCACAGAAACAAAATGTATGTTATTAAAAGAGTGTGTACTATTTTGGATCTCTTGCTTTATACAGGTTATCTTTTTATAAGATAGATATATAAGTTCGTGGATTTCTTTTCGACATCTCAATATTGCGCATCTAGAACATTGTTTACTTTTTGTGATCCGTCATTCGTTATTTGGAACGTTTTGTTTGCAAATGTGCCAGGAATTTTGCAGATTTGAAGAAGGTCTGTGCTATTTTTAAACTAAAGAAGATAGAGAGTCAAACTGAAAAAAACAAAACTCCCTGTATATTCTTCTATTTGAGTTTAATAGTGGAGCAAATACAGCGGATGGGCTCTCAAAATTTGTGCCGTTTACGGGAAGAATGCCATAAGAGAAAGCATTGCAAAAAAAAAAAAAAAAATTGTTCTGTCTTTCAAAGAGGCCCGCTTAGATGTAAACGATTTGGCACGTTCAAGAAGACCATCTAAACTCTTTAATTTAATTATTATCCACGTCGTCTACCCAAAAATCAGCAGATGTGATGATTAAGGACTAACTAACCATCGTGCGACATTTGCATTCCATGAGTAAGATTCACGTATCCGATGTATGGTCACTGCTGGCTTTAAGTGAAGACAAGCGGGTGGCCATTTGTACATCTCTGTTTGCTCGTAGTCACTTAGCTCGTGAACAACATCGAGCACTCCTGTCCAAGAGCAGCGTTGAGAGAGAATCACAGATAAGAAGGAGAATGTATTACTGATATTTCTTAGCCTTTCACGGCCGGTGTTACAAGTAAAACGGTTAAATTCTTCCGGGTTGTTTTGCCATGGTACATGTTTTAGCTTTCACCAACTACTACGGTGAGGAAGTTCATAGATACGTATGCCGTTTTCAGAAATTACGCAAAAAGAGAAGTACGTTAATTTTAAGTTTAGCGTTTTTATACTGATGTAGAGATTGCATATGTCGGTCTTGCTGGTGCAGTGGTAACCATACTTGCGTGTAAACCCAAGATCGTGGGTTCAATCCCGGCCAGGGTTGATGGATTTTTTTTTTCGGACGTAAAACTCCTAAGTATGGCTTCCTTCGGAAGGGAAATAAATCTGTGGCTCCTGTCGTACATTTACGGCACGAAAAACAACTTTATGCCTAAAAGAAGAGGCCTTTGAGCAAAATGTATTGGCCATTTCACGCTCTGAATTGAATGGGACGCTGATGATCTGTTAAATAGCGTCCTTAAATAACCGAAATCAGCATAGTTATATGCCCAAATATCTGCAGATACGAACGAACAAAGGATTTACAACATCCAACAACTTTAATACAGACGGGAATAACATAAGTTATTATAAGTTATAACATAACACATGGAATCGTTCTTAATAACAAACAACTACCCCCTGTCCCTCTCTCCTCTCTTCTCTCTCCTTCCACTACACAGGTAATATTTAATGATCTTCTAAAACCTGACAGAGGTGGGTCAATATTGTCGTCTTTTAGCAGTCAGTTATTGTTCATCGTCCACTGATGATGCCAACCGCAGTAGCTGGTGAAAGCTATGGTAGCATATTAAATCATGGACCATTGCAAAACAGCCCCGAAGATTTTAACTATTTTAATTAATATTAATTTCTATAGGATATCCATTCCAAAATTTTTCATCCAAGCCAAAAGATATTACGAGCTTATGAGTTAACATGTTATATAGGTAGATATTGTGCAATGTCTTGAAAAATATGCATGAAACAAAAAAATGATAAAATCAGACTATTAGGCGCTTTCTACCTCTCTTTGGGTGGGTTGGGGCTATTTTAAAATTTTAAGTGAAAACCCCCGTTTGTTTCAGTTTTGGAATTTTCTCTCAAAAAGAAACAATACTTTTGTTGAATGACAGTTTCATACGTTATAAATACTTTATTGACACATGCAATTTTTTTTTTCAAAGGACTGAATGTTAAATAGGAACATAAATTAATTGCTGCAAAAAATTCAGAACTATTTTGCCTAAAAAGAAACTAGATGATTTTTTCAACAAATGATCAAAATAGTGTCCCTTAACTTCAATGTATTTTTCTAACGCCCTTTATCAAAAAAAGTTTGATTGCTTTTAGTTTATCTATATCAAGCATCAAACTTAAACAAAAACTTTAGAATAAACGTGGTTATATTTTTTAGCAAATTCCAAAACTATAAAACAAATTAGGTTTTCATTTAAATTTTTAAAGTGTCCCTCCCCCCACATCAAATGGGAATGGTGCATAAATTTTTGTGGAATTGGAAAGGCTATTCTTAAACATTAACTATTTTATTTTGAGCAATTCTTGTGCATGTTTTATAGGATATTAATCATTACTGCCACACCATATTCAAGAAGGGAAACAAGCCTGCACTGTTTGCAACACACCATCAAAGGAAGGAAATCTGCAGGAAATAATGGTAATTACCTCCATTGAAAGAAAGGGAAGTTACCCTGCATACTACATTTATAGCTACAGGAGAATACTTTAAGTTACACTTGAAGGCTCGTAGGAAGCATATTGCTGTGAAACGGCTACAACTTTATCGGGACAGATGCAGTTCCATGTAGTAAATACTGTGATGAAATGTTGGCTAAATTTTAAATAACTTGTGCACCGTACTGCCTTGATCTGACTCCATGTGTCATTTTCCTATTCCTCACATTGAAAAAACTACGCATAGAATCCAAAACCAGAGTTAAAAACATCTAAAGTGACTTTAAAAACTAGCTTACACCTATTTGAGGTCTGAAAGTAAGTGCGCTGAAGTGGGTGGAGACTGAGAAAGAACCTGTTGTCATTGAAACGGAGCACTAAATAGTTTAGAAAACACATGACTGTCGGAATTTATTGATCAGCCTCGTAATTTTTTGTAAGGCTTAGTATGCGAATTTTATTCAGGGAACTATTTCAAAATGAAAGTAAAACATAGTTAACGATATCACATGATTTAAAGGCATTGCATGTTCCCTTACAAATTTCATTGATTCACACTATGCCGACCGCCAAGGGTAGCCGAGGTCGTTAAGGCGCGGACTAGTAAGCAAGGGGTCTGGGTTCGAATCTCGCCAGGACCGTCCTCCTTAACTGGGATTTTTCCAGATTTTCCTCAGTCATCATAAATGGCAAATGCGGGGATATATCCTAAACTCAGGCCTGGAACGTTTCCTTTCTTAAAAAAAAATTCTTTCCCAATATATTATTTCATCTCATGTATCATCAGTGTCCACCACCTGTGGTGCCTCAGTAGTAAAATCAGACGTTAAACATTATTCAAAAAAAAAAAAACACTATGCAGAGGATATAAAAAGTTTTGTTGTGCAAAAATAATTTACTATCTTTAGTGTACGTAACAAAATCATTTGATTGCAATCTTTTTAATGAAAGTTTTTAAAGTTTATACTGTCAATTTCAAATGCTATTGAACATCGTCAAAAGGTTTAGCAAGATTTTCAAATGTGTATTAGAGCCATTAATATAAAATTTTCATTATTTTAACGCTTAGCTATTGTTTAAATATATGTCAGTACTTGGCGCATCATCCTGCATGCAAAAAATAAAAAAAAAAAAAAAACAATAACAGCTCCAGCTGATTTTCCCTTGAGTAAGCAAGCCTATAGGGATGAATTTATTGAATACATGCACTCCCAGCATAATTTGCAGTTATCACTTGGAAGGCATACATCTGTATCTGCCCATTTTTTGCAGCAATGTATTTAATTTTGAAACAACGTTCTCCTCGGTCAATCATATTTATATAGTTTATCTCATATGCTCCAGCGTGAATTGCGAACGTCACTTCGATATCTTTCTGCCATATATTCTTTACATTATTGAACAAGATTTCGTACAAGCAGCAATCATGCAAACGATGAGCTCATTCGATCTACTCGTGGCTTCAGTGCTGTTTGAATGCTTCTGAGATGTCTCAACTGCTGTTTACCAATGAGATGGGTTATTTTGTATGTATGCTTTTAAAGTAATTCACAAATTGTCATTTCTGACGACTGCTGTTGTTGATTTCATCAACTTTAAGTTTGATAGCTTGTTCTTTTATATAGAGTCTCCAGTTTGGAATGTAATTGTAGTTTTATGTCGGTTTTTGCATCGTGCTCTCTATCTGTAGGTCTCTTTACTTGCTGCTGTATTTGTATTCAGATTCAGTACACCGAACTTCTCTTGCATGTTTGTCAGTCACTATCTACCAACTGTATATGCACTTCCCCCTTTGTGTATCAGCAACTCGAAATGTTTGCAGCTGGCGTGCTCCCTGAGGCAATTGTCAACCACAGAGATGTGAATAAGAATGTCGAATCGCACGTCTTGATTTTTAATGTCCTCATTCTATCTATGCTCTGCTTAGACGCAGAAATGCTGGACACGTCTTCAAAAATTTGCTGAGCATAATAATTTGGTAGTAGTCAGCAAATCGGAGATTCTTGAGTCTTGTTTTGTATGAACAAGTTTAAGCAATGAAGTTATATTAAAAGAGTACCTGATGTTAACTGAGTCAAAAATTGAATGCATATGAGTGACTGCCCACCCCTGAGCTGGAATTGCCAACTTTTTCAATACCGCAGTATGAGGTGCTTGTTGTTTGGCCTATTCTATCAATATGTTGTTAATGCACTGTGAAGTAAATTCTGTTTGAATTTGTATATTCCTCGTTCCATCCTGAAACATGGCGCCTCCGATGTGAGACAACTACCAAGGAAACTTTAGTTACGCTTATTTTCCTACAAAGGACAAAGTGGCAGGTGGTAAGCACATCACCTCCAGGGAACTAAGTTTTTACTTGGACGCTAATTGGTCAGAGGGCTCTTTATTTCGGGTATGGGGTTCTTTAGAGTGCTGTAAATCTACACGCGGCTTAAAATCCCTCTCGGAGGACTTGCACTCGAGATACTCTCGTTCTGAAATATCTATCGACTTTGACCGTGTTTTAACCCGCATACCTTGGGTCCACAGTAGAGAGCGGCCGACTAAACTTGTTTAAAAAAATAATAATTATAAATTTGACCTATCCTATTTACTTTAAACATTTTGAACTTAACACAGCTGTGTATGTGTTTGTTTAAGTACTGATATGTGTATGAGCATAAGCAATGTGCAATTGTTACAGGTCAGTAGAGTATATCTCAAGAAGTGTTGTCATCTGTGTGCATTACCCGCATAATTCTTTCTGTGTTATATAGTAGCGTTTCTGGACCCATGCGACGGGTGTAACGTGCTAGTATATATAGTTTAATAAACAACTTATCCATTTGGTAAACATTAAATAGAGTTTGCGATTACAAATATATGTTAGGCATATCATGTCTCTGTACGCAAGTCGCCGATCACAATCAGAAATGTTTTAAAGTGAATTGTTAGTAGTCATTGTTTGCGATTATAACCGCCTGTGGTGCCTCAGTAGTAAAAACGGGGCGTTAAACACCATTCAGCAAAATAAATTTGCGACTATAAGCAACCGTGCAATAATAATAATAATAATAATAATAATAATAATAATAATAATAATAATAATAATAATAATTTAACGTTGCTCTTTTCTACAAATGTGTAATTATAACAGTAAAACGTTTTATTTTAGCCCTTATTTTCATTTTTGCAATGTATCTGTTGTGCTTTTGCGCGTGACGTGATTTTGTTCATTAATTCGCAGTTAAAAATAAATAAAGCAATACGCGACACTTATTTTATATAGTACTTCAGTGTTTGGTAATCTTAATTGTTATTTTGAAAATGCATATTAAATTAATACTAGCAATTTGTGGAAAAGGATGAAATGCGGATTATTTGGCGTCATATTTATTATCCTAAAGGGATAATTTTTCAAACCCTGAAATACAGACGGTTGGCAACCCCATCCTGCGTGGAGAGAAATGGCCGCAATAATTGTACCGGTGGTAACCTATAATGCATCTAAAGACATTTAAAAGCAAATAAATATGAAATTTCTTATTTTATAGTTGCTACTATACTTATTTTTATGGGCATTTCTATTTCTGCAAAAAAAAATCTTCTAACACAATAATATTCTTTACGTTTGCCGGACTCTTTAAAGGAGGGGCTGGAATTCGTCTCCCACCAGAACAATCATCCCTGACTAGCTTTTTTCCAGATTTTCTTCAGACTTCATTAATGGCCAATGAGATACTCCAATTTTAGATCTGACCCTGGAAAATAAAATTCTTTTTCCAATTTATATGTAATTTCATCTCATGTATAATCAATACTCAAACCTATAATGCCTCAGAATTAACAACCGCACTTGCTCCAAATGCTACAGTTATTACATGTTTCTGCTTTGACCACATATCCACTATACATTTATGAAAGGAGAAAGTACATGTGATATTTTTGCACATAAGTTCAGTGACATACACAAATAAAAATGATATATAATCTCATGTTATATATACAGAGTGGGCATAAAGTCTTGGACGATTTATTAATATTTACTTTCTACAATACTGAACTAAAATGCATGCCATTACCAAACATTTAAATGTAAATATTTACAGTTTCGTTCAGACACCTTTAAATACATTCGAGATGCTCCCTATGTGTAGCATGATAGATGTTCAGGCTGTACTTCTGTTCTTACCAAACCCTCTCAAATGTATCTTGTGTGATGTTCCCGATGGCGAATTTGATGTGTCTTTACAATTCTGGCAATGTCTTGGAAGTGGAAGAACTTTAAACATTGCTCTTGATAAAACCCAACAGGAAGAAATCACAATCCGGTGACCATGTGCAAAAGATGGTACCTGCATTGGCTGCACCACCAATCCATGGACTTGGCATGTGCTGGGGCCGAGTCTTATTGATAAGTGAATGCCTTTCCTGCCTCAGTGCCCTGCCGAACACGTGTTTACTGTAAATAGTACGAAACACGCTTCACGTTCCTTCTCAATTATAGCCCAAGGATTCTGGTATCCTCTTATCCGGAGTGCTTATCAATCTTTCCGGATAAAAGAAACATCGATTCATTACTAAACATTCTGCAAAACGCCACCATCAGGTTGGGGTTTTGTACCGTTGCAATTTGTCCGAATACAAGTGCAATGGCTTCATTAAAATCTTCTTCATTGTAAACTTTGGAAGCTGCAGTTCTGGAATGCCCTCCAATAGTGCTCCAAGTAAACCTTTCCCCACTCCGTCGACACCGTCATCGCTATCCCCTTGTCCTTCCCGCCCGAACTTTCCCTCAATGATGAATGCAACCTCGACGTAGAAATTCTCGCTGAACTTTTCTCGTTTACAGTCGGTTGCTAAGAGAATTATTTTATCAGCACTAGACGGCACTGACGCTAGTTTTATTATTAAATTACAGACATTATTTTTCTTTCTGCCTTTCTCTTCGGTGTTGTTTAAAATATAATCTTAAAAAAATATTCATTAATTTATGCGCATGCAGAATTCCGTATATATTGACCATGTTTTTTCAGACCACAACTTTAAAAATGAGTGACATAGTATCTCACAATTTAGAACTGAGTGTTCAACTGTTATATGTTTATAGTTAAAGATAAGTTTAGAAAGTATATTGCGCTAGCTGGAGTGTTTAATACGTTTGCACAATGATTTTGAAAGAGTGTGACTGAAGAAAAACACGCGAGACTAAAGTAACATTCTGCGTGCCGCAAAAAAAAAAAAAAGGAAAACTGTACTATCATAATCATGAAAACAAGCCTTGATCATGTTGGATTGTAAATAAAGTTCTATTTATCAATTATTCTAAGTAATAACCGTGTCCCATAACCGGCAACGCTGGCTGGCGGAAAGTAAATATAATTCAATACAGCCTTCAGCTCACCCAGCACTTTTGTATAATTTAGTTTTCAGTTTGCATTAGTATATATTTAACGGGCTAGATTTGTAACTAGATCCCAATATTTAGTGTCGAAATCACAATAGTATTTGCTATTAATCTACTGAAAAGCTTTAGATATCAGAGTTAAAAAGTTGTATATGAATTTCAAGCTAATCCTCTAATGGTAATTTTACAAGCCTAATTGCGGTTAAAATGCTTAAAAGTTAAGAATATAAAGTAAATTATTTAAGCCTTTGATCTATGTTGAAATATTTAAAATCTTTGTAAATATTTTTATTTAGATGCCAAACATGTTGTGCTTATCACTTAAAATGTCTCACTATGTTAATAAGGTGACACTTAAGACAATTTTATTATGTTTCATAACATAAAAGTATTACTTCCCAACTTGAACTGTCGGTCCTGGTGGTGTAGTGGTTACCATACTTGCCTCCTAAACCCAAGATCGCGGGTTCGAACCCGGCCAGGACCGATGGATTTTTTCGGGCGTAAAAATCCTAAGTATGGCTTCCTTCGGAAGGGAAGTAAAGCCGTGGATCCCGTGTCGTACATTTACGGCACGAAAAAGAACCTCAAGCCTGAAAGAGAGGCCTCTGAGCAAAATTTGTCGACCGTTTCACGCCCTGAGTTGAATGGGACGCTGATGACCTGAGATGTTAAAAAGCGTCCATAAATAAATCAATAAAAAAAATCCAACTTGGACTGAAGGGAAAGAATATGATCAGTATTTTCCCCGTTTAACCCGTCCCGATCAGCCATCAGGGAAACGTATTCGTTCACAACACTGGATAACAGTTTAGAACAGCACATTTCCCCTGGCCTGAGTTTTGTTCGTTTTACGGGGAGAAGTTACGTACAGCGATTTGCTAAAGCAACGAAATGAACCATTGCAGTGAAAATTTATAATTTACGAAACACAAATTGACCACCAATAGTTATTTCTCTCCGTCACTAGGAATAACACGAGAAGGTTCCTCCTCCTCCTCTTTCTTGGTAGAGAAATGATGAGCTATGCACGACCTTGTAGCACAGATGGTACCATGACAGCTCTGCTTTTGCATTGCGTTATATTGAACTGGAATAGATTACCCTTCAGCGTCACCTGGCGTCAATTCTTTACACTTTTTCCCCATGCGTCTACCTGAAGGATGCTTTAAACCAATGTAGCTGTATAAGAAAACTGCAGATGGTTTGAAGACCGTATCACCAGATAGCTTCAAACCTCAATCTCAAAGCTTATAGCTAGTTTACGCAGTATCTGAAACAACATTCACAAAGTTTTGTATGCTTGTTAAAACAGTGAATGCGTCATTTTCTTCCATTGTGAATAGTAATTTAATAGCATTATCATTGTTCTATATTAAAATACTCTTTTAAGGCTATTACAATTGGTAGAAATTAACTTTTACCTTCAACTGGACAAACTGCCTAAACTAAATTTATGACATTAATGAAAGTTATGCATGTTCTGATGGTAGGAAGAATACAAATAATACAATTTCAGAATGTCTTGTCTAACATGCGTGAAAACATAATTTGTTCCTAATAAAAAGCCATTGCTTTTCACGTTATGATAGAAATGTTGCTTTTATCAAAAATATTTCCGCGCTGTGCATAGCACACTGAATTACTAACAATGCTTTCCTTAAATTCACCTAGGGAATATTATTTGAATACCCATCAAGGATTAACGAAACAATAATTCTTTCTCCGTGATTCACTTAGCTTCATTCCATTCCAAGTTCGGTGGCATATTCTAAAGGAAATTTATAACTATAGGAGGAGAAAAAAATATATCTCAAGTAAATCAAAATCATAAATTGATGAAAAAATTATGAAACAATGTTTATTATATTAAAATAGTTGGTAATGATTTTAATTCAATTTTAATTAAATAATTTGTATTCTTTGAATTTACTGAACTTGATATTTTTAGAACATTTCTTAAGAAATATATTATGTTTGGTTATAAATTTTTCGTGCTAAATTCCTATATGTTCCACTCATGACTCATTCTTTACAAGTATTTTGAGCTGTATTACCTCAAGATTCAACTATTAATTTATTAAAATAATTTAAGTTCCCTAATAAAATATAGACACATTAAATAAAGAAATAAGTCAGAAACATTTTAAGTGAAAGAACCAATACATTAAAGCATTTTTCAGAATAAGGTACTATACATTTTCATTTAATTTCCGACCGCCACGGGTGGCCGAGGTCGTTAAGGCACGGACTCGTGAGCGGGAGGTCTGCGGTTCGAATCCCGCCAGGACCGTCCTCCCTGACTGGGGTTTTCTCCAGGTTTTCCTCAGTCTTCATAACTGGCAAATGCCGGGGAGGTACCTAAAACTTAGGCCTGGAACGCTTCCTTCCTTAAAAAAAAAAAAATATCCTTTCCCAATTTATCATTTCATCTCATGTATCATCAGTGTCCACCGCCTGTGGTGCCTCAGTAGTAAAAACGGGCGTTAAACACTACCCAAAAAAAAAAAAAAAATTTAATTTCCATATGCAGATATTCTATTAGGTTACTCTTAGTATACCACGGTGGCTGCATATGTTTCTGTGCATCTTATGTGAAGGAGAAGCTAAATATAATCAATATAAATGGATTTTATATTTAATGTTATGATGGGCTATGTTACACTGATACAAGATTTGCAGCTATAGCATTTCAATTCGTGTAGTAGCGTGATAATCCGATGAATGAAATGGAGAAGTAAGATAATTAGTACTAATTGGAAATCCTATATACGAAAACGTAACTGATAAATAGGACTTTATTTACTGGCATGTTAATGCCAGTAAACCTCGTTAGGTGTTGCTGTCTAGGCGAGAAATGTAACATTCTGCGGGCGGGGATGTGTATGATTAAGCTTGTTAGTGGTATTTAAGCCATAATAGGTATTATAATGTCCAGGTATTACTAGAACGTAGGCATTAGTGGGTTCAGTTTCCCGTATTCAGAAAAAAATAGCTTGCATGAGAATGGAAAATAATTTGTCTAGTTTTTCTCTGTAATGCTTCATTAAACAAATTGACTTTTGAACACATACTTAATAACTAACTAACAAAAGAGTGTCAACTAATCAATAGCGCAATGCATAAGTTTGAATAATCCTTTTGATGGCTGCCCAATTACGAGAAACAAAAGAATGCACGTAGATAGCTTTCTTTTGTCTGTCACATTGCTTTGTGTGCACTCAGGTAGCACTTTGTTCCGAACGCCAAAACACACGGGGATCTGAAATGTGCTGCGGTGCAGTTTATTCCATTTCTTCCTATACAATTTCAATCGTGTGGAAATCCGGACACCGGGTCGGCTATAGCAGTGAGATATAACTTGGACTTGCCACAGAAATCACTGAAGGGCAATTCCTCCTTAGTTTTCAACAAGTTACGCGCTCTGTTTGGAGTCAGACATCGGAGCTATCACCACACGTTACATTTGTTCATGATCATCTTAGTCAAGGTTGGACAAGCAGTGCCAGTTCCTCTCCTTTTTAGGTAAATGTTGTAGACCTGTTCAACAAAAGCATGCGTTTCCGACAGCCTTCTTGTAGAACACAAAAAGAGATCGGAAAATTTGGCAGTATCGAGTTTCGTACTTGTAACAATGAAATTAATATTTTACTCGGCTTAGAGCCAGTTGTATACTAGAGGTTAGTAATAATTTCTATTGCATAAAAATAATCTCAGATTACGTAAGCTCGAGTTTGCAATAACCACCAAACCTATGGCAACATTGCGAAACAATATGGAAATTACTGTTTAGAGCTAGTTGATGTTCAACCTGATAAAATCAATAATTATTCAGTTTCCGCCTCCTAGATATGTTTTTTTTTTTTTTTTTTTTTCCTTACTATGTCTTCAAACGTGGATAAGGAAAAGTCAAAGCGAATATGATCGGAAAAATTTTAGCAACTGTGAGAAAGATATTATTATTATTATTATTATTATTATTATTATTATTATTAATCTGGTACTAAATACAACTGAAAATAAAAAATAAAAGCACCATATTCGATCTCAAATAAGAACAAAGAACTACTTGGGGGAAATTGCCAATCTATTCTTACGACTTCTACTTTATTATCCCATATAATGAATATGTGTGTGCAATCTATAGCACCTAAAACTCCAGGAAAGTCGCAGATGTTATACAGGACTAACATCAATTTCTTTACATCGTCCTCTTCGATTGGCATTTTAATAACCGAGGTCTCGGAGCTGCAATTGTTTTATGAACTCGATGGTTCTACTGGCCATACCTTTCTCCACTTTGAATATACCTCCAATACCTACTTGGAAGCTCCCTGTTGCAAGAACCTTAAAGTTAGTAGCACCATGAACATCGAATTCAAAGCACGGTTTTGCTTAGTTTGTGATTGTAATCGGGGACATAACATCTATTCCATTTCTTTGTCATCTTTTGCTAAGCGAATTCGTATTTTGAATTTTTGTCATTCCCTTCTAGGAACGGATTATTTCTTTCATGAAATACACGAGAGCACGGCGAAATTTATCATCGGATGAGGTGTAGGAATAATCAGAAATCTGTACAATATGCCGCTTGTAAGGTTAACCTAACATAACCCACAATTGAATGCAAACTCTGTTGTTATTACGCGGAAATGAAAACATTGAAGAACATTTATCTACACGTATTTTAAAATAAACGTAACTAACCATTTTATTTATAAATGAAGTTGTTAGGCATCTGTAATCTGAGAAATGTTTTATTTATCAATTACTAAGTGCTTTAACTTGTGAAATTTTGCGAACTAGATTTAATTTGAGATCAACACGAAATAATCTTAGATTAGTGCTTAAACAACAATTTTTTCCAGGTTGTATAACTAGTGGTTATTTTTATGCCCTAAACTCAAATTAACTCTTTGTACAACTGACCCTTAAAGAACCAATTGTTTAATCGATCGTTACAGCATTTGGAAATCGCTTAAAACGCAGTGATAAAACTAAGGAAAAATTTGTCCTGTTTCAAAATGTCAATAAAAATGATTACAAATCCCCTGTCTACAAAACAATCTCTAAATGGCTTCTTTTTCTTCATTTAGTACGTTATTCTCAAGCATTCCTCATCAAGCCCAAAATTGCTTTACAACAAAATTCCGATAGGCAATCCACATTTCTAACTCTTACAGAACGTAAGAATAAATCAACATGTACTAAAGTTAGTTCCAATGTGCTACATCAAATATTTTTACGATTGAATTATTTATAAGAATATTTCTTAATATTTTTGCAAATAATATCTAAACATCCTTCTAAAGAAAGTAATTTCTTGAAATAAGTGCCTGAAAATACACTTGTAGGTATTACTTTCTGTAAGAACCCACTGATTCGATTTGAAATAAATAGCAACAGCAATTTAATTATGTTCTATTTATTTACATTATTCTTAAGATTTTATTATAAAAGTTAGAATTCTATGCAATGCTATAGTTTCTAAAAACTGTAATTTTATCTTATTAAGTGTTCAATATAACAGCCATGAATATTTTAACTATATTTAACAATTTCATACAAACAGGGTGTTAGCTACTAACCCCAAAAATATCTCTTTTATTACCGTGAAGTTTTTTTTTTCTTTTATTACTTATATTTATAACATGTTGTAACATTGTCACAAGAAATCAACTTTTGACGGCAGTTAGTTGTTGTGTTTTAACAACTGTTGCTGTTATATGTGCACATTAGATTTGTTGTCTTAATATTTATCAAAAACATTTGCACAGTTAGAAGGCTGTATTTCATTATTTTATTGTAAATACGCAACACTATGGCGTGAAGGTAAGCGACCCTAAGTCGGATATAATCCTATTGTACAATTCTACTAAGGAAGGAGTGAACAAGTGCGTAAAAACGTCAAAGAATGCGTTGATGACAATGACGATTTTATTCCGTCTGATTAACATTGCAGCATATGATTATGTTTTGTTTCGCAAAACCAATCGGGGAGCTAAACGTTACACAAATGGGAATGCAGGACGGAAAGATTATTTGAATATACTGGCTCGAGACCATTGCATCATAAATATAAAGAGATGTGCTAAAAATTCTGTTAGCCTGCATCGAAAGTATATAAATGTTTTATGTATCTTTGGATATAATTACAACCAAGGTCAAGGTGTAGTGAGCTGTACTCAGAGTCAGGGACCTCCACGAGTAGCCGAGATCGTTAAGGAGCGGACTCGTGAGCGGGAGGTCTGGGGTTCGAATCCCACCAGAACCGTCCTCCCTGATTGAGGTTTCTTCCAGGTTTTTCTCAGTCCTCATTAATGTCAAATGCCGGGGAGGTACCCTAAACTTATGCCAGGAAGGCTTCCTTGCTTAAAAAAATCCTTTCCCAATTTATTATTTCTTGTGTCATGAATGTCCATCGCCTGTGCTGCCTCAAGTAGTAAAAACGGGCGTTAAACACTACTAATATATAGCCAGGAGAAAAGGAAACTCATAATGCAGTTAAAATGTTACATAGAAAGTCGCTGACTATATATGCCTATAAAGCAAGAACTGTAAACACATGTACCTTGCTCATACAGGAAAAGTAGAGGTAACGCCCATTAGAATATCTTCACAGTGTGAAGCTGAACAATTGTTTTCATATATATGTACGTTCAGTTATTGTGTACATGGGTAAAGTAAAGTACACGCTACATTTCTTAGAAGAATTTTAAATATTATATAAGTATATGTTAAAAAATGCTGTGTTATTTGTAAAATTAAAATGAACTCATAGCTCTTTCTAAACGAAAACACCTAATTTTAAATACTTTCTTCATAAACTCGTTGCTGAAAGACATTTTTGTGCCTAATGTTTTGTATGGAAAGTTTCTAAACAATAACAATTACAAAAATGTATAATTTATGTGCCATTACTGCAAAAAACCCATGAAGTCTGTGGGGTGCGTCACTTAACCCCCTCCATTGGATTTTACTGTTAGCAGGAATGGTGTACTTTTTAAGAAAATTGGTTTTGAATTTGTATATCGCATCTTTCACTCTGCATTGAAAAAAAGGAATGTGCCTATATATTCCTTATTTCCCTATATTGTTATTGCATTTGCCAATTCTATTCGCGCTAAGCGTCTTGAGTCGTTAGTTCTGCCATTGCGCAAGTGCCGCATACTTTTCCCTCTCCGTGAGCAGCAGAGCACTTGTGGCGTCACAGGTCACGTGTTGGCTTAGCCGGATCTAGTCTTTGATGTGCATGGATTCCTTTTTCGTGTGTGTGTAACAGAGCGCTTGCTTGACAGTGGTGGACTTTGTTTGAGAGTTATTTCCGTTTTCTCTGGGTATGCTTTTATGTCATTATTTACGTTGAAGATGTTTCGCTCTTCCGTTATATCGTCGTTTCTTTATTTTTTCATCCGTCGGTATTATACCACGCACTATAAATTGTTCGTACATCCTCCATCCTTTGTTAAGAGTTCAAGCTTCGCATCTTAACCTAAAGTTGCTACCGAAATCGGATATAAAGGCATAAAAATTTTATTTTTAGGCGCCTAAAAAGGCATAAAAAATTATAGCTGCTTAAAATTTGAATTTTAGAGGAAGAATGGATTAATACCTATAGCTTATTGTATTTGCATACGTGTATAATGTTAGCCAAAGGCATATAAGGAAACTAAATGAAATCATAGCTCTCTCTCTCTCTCTCTCTCTCTCTCTCTCTCTCTCTCTCTCTCTCTCTCTATGGACGCTCTTTAACGTCTCAGGTCATCAGTGTCCCATTCAAATCGGGGCGTGAAACGGCCGACAAATTTTTCTCAGAGGCCTCTTCTTTCAGGCTTGAAGTACTTTATTGTGCCGTAAATGTAGACATGGCACCCACGGCTTTACTTCCCTTCCGAAGGAAGCCATACTTGGGGTTTTTACGCCCAAGAAATCCATCGATCCTGGCCTGGATTAAACCCGCGATCTTGGGTTTACGAGGCAAGTATGGTTACCACTAGACCACCAGGACCAATAAATCACGCTTGTTGGGTGAAGTTTCAATTGGAACAAATACAAGACATAATAAAATAATGACTAAAATACGTATTCAGTTATTGGTGTTTGTGTTTTGCTAGCGATAATGATTTCCTTCGTGAAGGGCAGTTTTTCCTTTTTGGGATGGGTGGTATTTCTTCTCTGCGGCAATCTGTCAAGAAATAAAGTAATAATTATTAGGGATTCAAAAATTAAGTATACGTTTTGAAAATTCTGCGCCAAATATCTGTTATAGGCAAAGGCTGTTAGTAATGTTGATTAACTCTGACATTGATGAGATGCCTCCTGTTTGCTGCGCAGTGTTATCTTATTTCAGTCGAGTTCCATTTATTTGCAATAATGTTGTGAGTGTTCTGAAATTACTGATGGCGAGTTATCATCAGTAATCCATTAACGTTAAATGTTGAGTGAAACTTCGTAAATTGTTGAGCGATGCTCATGAGATGATGAAAGAAACGTAATTGTTTAAGCCATACTGAGTGCTATGAGTGGTGGCTTGTGCGGTTTGAATGTGATCGGTGATGTTTCGCGTTCTGGATGCCCTTCATCGTCAACTGACGACGCTCATGAGATCATGAAACTCGACACCTGACTTTCAAGGAAACTGTCAAAGAGTGTAACATTTCTGTAAGACTGTGTCACAAAATCTTGATAGAAAAGGATGGTAGGCATGTGGTACAGCAAGTTTGTCTCTCGGCTGTTGACACAAGAACAGAAAGACAACCGTGTCTTGAGCCGTCAGAAGTTATTGGAGGGTGTAATTTTTTTTATAAAGAGTATAATCATTTATGGTGAACAAGGGCTAAGACAGTTATGTATGTAATTATGCGCTCTTAAACATGAACATATGCATGATCAACAAGGAAATATGCAATATTTAATCTATAAGGGTACATTAAAAGCACCTGCGATAGTATCCATTTCTGAATTGAACTTTTATTTGAGAAACCAGTCAGGTTCCAATAAAAAATAATAATGAGTTAGTGGCGGAATCTATGGGGATATAGCTTACATTTTAGTGCACATATCAGTCAAACAACGTTTCTGTAATGGTTAGGGATGATACGGAATTTCGTGTTTAAGTCAGAAAGCAATCAAGCGAACTGCTTGGGTGGTTTCTGCAGTAAACTGCACATACATTTTGTGTTTATGTTACCTAATACGGTAAAGAAACAGATCCTTTATAGTGATGGTCCATCAGGACAAAACAAGAATCACACAGTTGTTAGTTTTTTTTATGAACCTTTGTGACAAAGAGCGATTTGATAGTGTCAACCACAATTTCCCTGTCCGTATTCATTGTATGACAAAGACTTTGGGACTATAAAGCATTTGTTGAAAAAAGTTGATTGTATTTACACTCCAGAGGAATATATGGAGCTTATACTGAAAGCCAGTGAAACAAATTGTTTTACTGTTCACAAAGATACCTCCCTGCAGGAAAATTAAGTTTATAAATGTAATTTATTAAGCTTACTTACCAAAATATTACCTAGGCTTACATGTAACAATATTCCACCATTCAGACGTTAGTCGAAATTCTATAATATATTTCACTTAAATAATTTTGTACACTCTTCATTCATGTTTCGGTCTGAGCCCTAAATATCTTTGTTATTGTTTTAAGTTACCATCAATATCAACTAGATACAAAACACAAATGCTCTAAAATCCGGTGGGATATGACCACTTTTTGACAGCATTTTGCAATGGTACAGAGGCAGAATGTGCTGTGGAGTTTGTTGTGAGGAAGGATTAGCTCCTGCTGATTTCATCCTTTTAATTATCTCTGCATTAGCAATGTAGTCTAAACCTAATTACTAATGTTTTCTTTTTCCTACAAGTACGGCTTTTATGACAAAATCCTAAAAAATTCTAGAATTATACCATAAAAATACTTTTGAATCACTCGTTTATTGCAGAAACTATTTAAGAGCAAAACATTTTTTTTTTTTTTTTTTTTTGCAGCAAAATAAATATTTTTAGATAAAAGGTTTATAAATATGTACTACATTCAACAAAAAATATTAAAACCATTACCAAAATATTTAGTCTGGTGCTAGACAGTTTTTTTTTAAACCTAAATTTGCAAACCCAGTGCTTGACTGCTTTCTGAAATAAACGATTCAATTACTGCTGAAACTGATTTATGTCTACTCGCCTCGTCAAGATGAGATGTATGAAGCAGATTCCACGTTTATAAGAAGATTTTGAAATAACCTGCTCACTTTGTTTTAAGAATAAATTTACATTTATTGTACACTAACATACAAGGGAAGCACGGAACTTCGTTTTAACTTAGTTCTGTGTATATGTGTTACCATTCTAGGATTGAAAAAGCAGTTTCTTCTCTGTTGGCTCCTACAACTGATTTATACTGCAAAAAAATTCGCCCGACTTGAACTGAAGTTACCGGCGCAAATTGAAGAAATGCAATTTGTTCCAATGTGAGTGTTTCTTCTATGTTGGAAATTTTGCTGTCCGATTTTCCACTTAAGGTGTTGGTAATATGTTGCAATGTATTTTTTCTTAGCATATCATTTAATTTTTCCACAATAGTTTTTGCTATTTGGTCAGGTGCAGAATTTAGCTCATTTGAGAGAGTTGTACATAATTTTCTCCAGCATTCTGGTTGGTGAGGAGGAACAGTTGGAACATGTTTTAATGTAAATCAAGTGTTTCATTGCTTGGCCAATGCAAACAGTTTTTTTTTTTCCTTCAAGAATGCAATCAGCATCATTTTCATTATACTGTTTCAATATATTCTCTAAAGTTTACAACACTAAATAGCAGCCTCTAACCAGGGGTCCCATCTTGTAATTACAATCTGAGGAGGAAGTTGATTTTTTCAAGTCATTTCTTCAAACAATGTTGCTTTGCTTAGTGATTTGACATGTATAATTTTATTATACAGAATTTTTACCCCATTGCTGCTTTTACTATGCAGACTGAGGCATCAGTTACAAATAGGAAAACATTTTCATATCGAATTCCTTCTGACCACAGTTGCAGACCAATATTGCATTGTTAAACGCTTTTGCGATTTGTCTTCTCTATTTTCTCAGTTGTTGCATGTTAGGCCTCGGAGCCTTCATCTGCGTCGAGTGGACCAACAACTATCAGCCATAACAATTTGTCGTGTCGTTCAAACTAACTCATTATCTTTAACTAATAAACTTTTTTGTCATATATGATTGAAATGTGGTTTTTGCGAAGAGTAGATTCGTGTGGAATACACCGTTAGATAGAGGATTGCACAAATGGACTAAATTAGGATGTTATAATTTGTAGAATGTAATGCGCATGAATTATTGATCGGTGTGCGCCCGAAGATTACCAAGGTGCTTTATTTGCGCTTAGCATAGATTGGTTTTCTTTTCTCAGTGATACTTTTTTATGTGTTTAACCGTTTTCAAATGTTGAGTGACTTGAAAACAAGTATCTACTCCCCCCCGCACACAACACATAACAAAACTGGCCCTTCTGTGGTATACATGCCTTCATTTTCGTGCACATATACACGAAGTTGAGCTGAAAATGGTAGTTTTACTGGCAGGGTATTGAAAAAATTTACCATAATACAAATAAATACTAAATTAGAGTTGTAACGGTCATCTACACACCATTACAATAACAAATTGCGATGAAACTGCCACTTGCTACATAGCGGACCTCCATGCAGGACTTTCACGGCAAGTGCTAAGATGTTGAATCAGAAATGATGAATCCAGGTATCGTCTACTGAGTAGCTTTCAGTAAAAATTCGCGGACATTGTTTTCAAACTTATACAAGTATTACATAAGTTAGCTTCGTGTCTTAGGATTCCTCCTAAGCTACTCCCTTTTGATGAATAATCTGTACCAATTTTAAGTTAGGGTGGCGTTAATGTTATGGAAAATATTTATATTTGTTTTTCTCTAAATATTATGCAATAACGAAACTTTTTCAAAATATTTAAGTCATGCACCATATAGATTTCTGACTGGACAAACTTTAATTCGTGTACATTCAATTCCTGCCTGCTTTAATCCAACAAAAAATATGACGAAACATGGGTCTATGGTTACGATGATAACAGGAAAGTCCATTCTTCACAATGGTTTGAAAATCTTCACCAAGATTTAAAACAGCTCGTCAGGACAGGTCAAATCAAACGTCAAAGTACTGTTGACGGATTTCTTTGACATTCAGGTTGTTCTTCATCACGAATTTCTACCAGAGGGTGAAACTGTGAGTGAATTGCTGGCGAGTAAACTTAAGAAAGAAGAGGCCCCGACGTGGGGAAACAATTTGTGGATCGTGCAACAAGTTAAGCCAGCTCATTTACCATTGCTTGTTTGAAACTTAAGCGCGAAAAACGAAATGACTGTTTTTCTCCATCCTACATACTCTCCTGACTTAGAACCTGAAGACTTTTAATTCCAAAGTTGAAATCCACGGTAAAAGAATGAAGATTCTACTCAGTTGGGATAAAACATAATTTGCAGATAGAACTTTGCACAATCTCGAAAACCGCGTATTAAGAACTGCTTTCAGAATCTCAAACGCCTTGGGAGAAATATCTTAATAAAGGAGAGTTTAGTTCCAGGAGACAACCATCAGAAAGATATGGATAAGCTCAAATTTAATAAAATTACAAAATTTGGTTATTTCTTGAGCAGACCTCGTATATGTAAATAAAATGACAACGTGCCCTTCTCATACAAGAATAAACAAATATTACGTAAATGATAAAGCTGTAGACAATTCAAATAGGAACAGGTGTTGTAAACTCCATTTCTTCAAAGAAAGTATTTAAAATTATTTGCAATTCATTTTGATTGAGTTTTAAAAGACTGTTTTTGATGCAAAAGAAACGAGAATAAAATTAAAAGCAGTTGTGCATTGAGGAAACAAACTGTTTGATGTAAGCAGAAAAGTAGGTAAAGGCAAATGTTTTACCAACCACGTTATTAGGTGCATATTTTAATGTTGTATATATATAGTTACTGCTTCATTGCTGATGTTGCACATATTATAGGTTCAGCTGTACTAAAACAGGGGGATTCCGCTTTTACCGATACAAAGCCGCGTTACTGAGTTTAAATTTTGGCATCTTCACACAAAGAAAATCTCGGATACTTTGCGCAGCAACTTAGCTGAGTGCAGATTGGAGAATCTGCTGCTAAAAATACACAGTATCCCAGTATTGCCGTACATTTTTTCAAGTTATACCCTCATGTTTTTTCATGGCACGCATGCCTTATTGGTTACATCTTTAAGATGATTTAGAAATGGACAAATTAAATATCAGTATTCGCTTTTTATGTTCTGTTTCTGTCTTCAAAGATTGATTCCTATTTATATGTCAGAGTTAGAAGAAAGTAATGGCAATACACACATACGTACATACATATATTTTGTCACCTTTTGTTATACTTTTGGTAGGCCCTGGGTTATGGTATTGATACTGTTTTTATTGATGTCGGCGAACGAGCGCCCTACTGCTCGAAGGGTTTCTTTTTTGTAGAGAAACGCTTTTCTCTGTGTAGGTTCTTTAGTTTGAGGAGGAGATAGAAGTCGCAGGAACTTTGTATGATAAATATAGAGAATGTTCGAATATTCCCACCCCCACCATGACAATAAATCTCTCCCACATAGTGACCCTGGACATTGTCAAGGAAATAATTTATGCGCTGAAATCTGAATATGTGCCCGTTTTCTGCGCAAAGTAGGACGAAGATAATATCCGAGGTACGCGGAATTAAAGTCTGGCCTATACTTGCTCAAAGTATCACACTTTTGGACATCACACGCTGCTATTATATTCCGAATTATTTTTGGATTGGAGAATTATGAGTTCTGCCATTAAGTGTACTAACGTCTCATTTTTTGCTCTTAAGATCGCTCCAAGGACCTCTGGTACAATATATCAAATGGTCGTCTACAGAGGCGTTACACCAAATCTATAAGTTGTTAAGGCACCCAATGGCATTCAAATTGTCAATACCTAAGCAATTCTTTCAACATTTGATACAGGCGGATGGATCATTCCTACCCCTGTAGGCAAATCTCTCACTCACTGTCCTCCAGCAGAGATTTAAGTACATCGCTTGGTATGCTGCAGTGTCAAGGCGACATATACTAAACGCATCCTCCACCGTATCAAGTTCTTGCCTAAATGCAGACATCCACCTAGTCGTCACTAGCTTCCGGTATACCTCCGTGAAGTTCTTTAGCATTCCTTCCCCTCGACACTTCAGTGTTGATCCATACCGGTAGTTCAAACTTAGAAAACATCTTCAGATCTTAGTACGTATCTATCTGTAAACTGCAATGGCGGCAAGCAGTTTGTCTTCCCTCTGCCAACACTAGCAACGGTAGTGCCTTTACTTTTTACTGTACAATGTGGCAAAATGTGTTGGTCTAATTTTTTGCAATACTTTTTGAGATACACATGTAAGCGACATTTATTTAACTCATTCGCAGATTTAAGCCTGTACATTTTATAGCTCATTTGAGTTACAGGCCAATAGTGTGCAGCTGCGTAGTTGGGAATGCCAGTCATGAAGGCCTGTGGCTACTTTGAGGGAGACTTTGTGAGCGAGAAGTTATGCATTCGTGAGTTACTTGGTACTTTCATTGTGTATAAGTTGTATGCTAGATGTTCTCCGTTAAATATACCACTTTTTTTATTGGTGTTTAACGCCCGTTTTTACTACTGGGGCACCACAGGTGGTGAACACTGATGATACATGAGATGAAATGATATATTTGGAAAGGATTTTTTTTTTAAATGAAGGAAACGTTCCAGACCTAAGTTTAGGGTACCTCCCTGGCATTTCCCAGTTATGAAGACTGAGGAAAACCTGGAAAAAACCTCAGTCAGGGAGGACGGTCCTGGCGGGATTCGAACCCCAGACCTCCCGTTCACGAGTTCGCGCCTGAACGACCTCGGCTATCCGTGGCGGTAACTATACCACTATCTAGAACAAGTTTTTATGTGCAATACATATGTAAAAGTGAATTCTGCATAGAAGTAGTAATGTGATTTGCAAGAAAATATCCTGGAAATAGTGTTCCATTTAGGGAAATTGTTCGACAAGTAGTTAAAAATTTACAAGAGACAGGATTTCTCAATGGCAAGAAACGTGTTTCAAATCACCATGCTCTTATGGAAGAAAAGTTAGATTAAGTACAATAAATTCCTATGCATATACTGGCAATATATTGCCGCTGAGGGGCATCATTTTCAACATCTGTTATAACATAGGCTTATTATCAGTTTTAAATGGAGTATCATTGTATGGTTTCCGTAAAAATTTAAATATTGAAAAAACTAACTTTACTCGCGGCAGCTCTATCTCCCTTTTTCCGATTGTGGCGGCTGCATCTCCCCAGTAAGCAGCCAGCTCAAGCGGCCCGTAATTTAAATAATCTCACTGTGCATGTGTTATAACCACTAATTGAATGATATGATATTTTTTAATCTGTAGCTGTTCAGCAAAGAGCTGTGAATAAATATCGGGAAAAGGCTGATCAAACCCTGGAAAAAAATTGTGGTGTCGTGCTACAGTATTCTGTAAATAAGAACATTGCAATAGACCTTGGAAAATCGGGAGGAAAAACGGAAAGTTCTTGTAAAGCCTATTGCAGTGCCTCTGAAACCGAAATTAATGTAAGGAATGGAAACATAAGCAAATTCCACCTTATAGGAAATGTATGGTGCATTCATCTGCTATCAACATCTTATTTTGATTGTCAGTTTCCAGAGAGCCAGCCACAGTAAGAAATCATCACCATGTTAATTTAAATTAAAAACTGTGGGATACAGTACCGTCGTGACAGACTGTTTTGAGACTATAATTATATGCTCTTACATCGCACAGGACATGTGCTGTAATGACAAAGTAGAATTTGAATTCATAGAACGTCCTTATTATTTCCCACTTCTAGCTTCCAGTCATTAAAAATGTTTATAACAGTGAGAAACCTCTGCTTGTTTTCATAGAATGGAGAAATGATGTATTCTGCAAAACACCGGTTTGTGGAAGCTGTAGCATTGCTGGTAGAAGTACATCTGTCTTCAACGTGATTATGTTGAAAGATGACGTAGTAGTAATAATAATAATAATAATAATAATAATAATAATAATAATAGATGAAATGCGAATGAGACAAAGGGAGCAATATAGTAACGGGTGGCCGTGGTCATTAAGTGCGGACTCGTAAGGCGGCAGTCTGGTGTTCGATCCCCGCCAGGACTGTCCTCCGCGATTGAGTTTTTTTTCCAAGCTCTCCTCAGTCTTTATAAATGGCCAATGCCGCGGAGGTACCCTAAACTTAGTCGTGGAACGGTTCCTTCCTTAAAAAAACTATCCTAATTTACCAATTTCATCTGACATTTCACCAGTGTCCACCGCCTGTGATGCCTCAGCTGTATATCCAGAATACTAGAAGTCTTCTCTACAAGTTGCCTACATACTACTATACAAGATTTGTCGCCATGAAGGTGTTATATGCAAATATTCTCTTTTCTAGTGTTAACTTATGCAATGATGTTTCAACTCAGTAAATTTAATTGAATAACAACAATAAAATCACTTGCAATAAGCATACTGCAAGGAAAACACCAAGCGATTGTCACAGAGCTGAATTGGCGCCTGAAATATGACCTTAAGCGGGATATTACAGATAGATAAAGTCAGGGACTTAATTACCCTTCTGACTGTTAAGGTCCGTGCGCATGACCAACAAATGGCTGACTGACTGACTCAGAAGGTTCATGGAAAGAATCCTCATACCATAGAGGAATTGGGAAAAAAATCGTCAAGAACTGGGGCCCATTTCTCCTATGAAACTGTAGCAAGTAACGATTAAATTTATTAGATGCCAAATATGTCGTCGATCTCTTAGCTGGGTGCATTATATTTATAGCTATATACATATTAAAGGCAGTACCTTGGCCGAATTTTTATACTAATACCTCCCACCGAGGCGGCCCGGCTGTATCCTAGCATGTAGATGGAATTTGTGGCAAACGAAGAGGACCTGGGCAGGTTTTCTCCGGGTACTTCGGCTTCCACTTCTCGTCTCATCTTCATTATTGCTTTTCGCAACGGAAACCTCCCATAGTACCTCTCCGCAGAAAAGCTGAATGCATAGCATGATAATGCTTAAAAGATGTCTTCGGGCAGAATACTGCCCATTGCTTACACATACATTTATTTGGTAATTTATCATTTTATCATGTACTGTTGCGATGCAATATAAATAAAAATTCGAATAAAGCAAACTTACATATCAGCTATATAGTGTTCACTTCAGTATCAAAGAACTGTTTGAAGATCCTGTATATAACAAAAGACTGATGACTCAATCTGGAGGGCAAACATCTGCTGATATAAGGCTTCAGAGTAAACCTTTTAAAGGAAAGAATGATTATGAATATATTTTAAAAGACAGTCTGTTTTATTTTCCAGCTGTTACATCTTAACTTAAAAACACTTAGGATAAATGTATTTTGGAGAAACGCACATACATTTGCTATTTTAACTCGTAAACCAAATATATTCAAATAAATACAACAGTCGCATGGGCCTTACAGTCGTATAACAACATAACAACCAAAAGGGTCTTGCACGTACATACATACATACATACATACATACATACATACATACATACACACATGCATATATACACACACATACATCCATACTTATATGCATACATACACACATACCTACAAATCTACATGCATACATACAAATCTACAAATACTTCCTTATATTTACGTTTCTATTAATAATTTTATATGCAAGTACATAAACATGAACTTGAGCCCTTCTTCTATTTACTCACACGCCCTTTCCAACTCCCCCCCTCTTCATTAAAAGCATTAACCTTCTTTGTCGGGTCTTATCTAGAAATATTCGCAAGTTGCGTGAGTATCTCTCATGCACCAACACTTCGCGGAAAATGTTCAAATTTCTATTGGAATTCAAAAATTGCTCTGCTAAATGCTCATTTATTAAAATTTCCGTTTCCCTGCATTCTGCCAAAATATGCCTCCAGGTATTGCTCTCTCCGCACAATGGACATTATTTTCCCCAAGAGCATTAACTGTTTTATTTCTTTCTTCTCTGCCATAGATATCTAAACAACGTCCCTTTCCCCACACCGGAAATGAAATACAAATAAAACTGCAATAATTATTATTTGCTTAAACTTCGCAAGCACTCTGTCTGTGGGACCGCCACGAGTGCCCAAGGTCGAGGTCTGGGTTCCAATACCGCCTGTACCGTCCTTCCTGACTGGGGTTTTTTCCAAGTTTTCCTCAGTCTTCATAAATGTAAATGCCGGGGAGGTACTCTAAACTTACGTCTGGAACGATTCCTTAAAAATAAATCCTTTCCCAATATATAATTTCATCTCCTGAATCATCATTGTCCACCACCTGTGATGCCTCTGTTACAAAAACGGGCTTTAAACACTGTTCATTCATTCTATCTGTGGAAGACGCGGTTAAACCGAGTTTGTTTGCTAGTAAAACACATGTATAGATGAAGCATTTTTAACTTTTACACCACGCCTTATTTCGGAATCGGCTAACATTTTGCGAAAGGAAATCTCTGTCGCCGACAAATGCCGGAGCTCCCGCCCAGATTGCCAGTATTGAGCAACGTTAATCTGCCGAACTTAATACCTCAAGGACAAATTTTTTTAATGTATGGCCATGCAGCTTTTAAGGTATCTTTAAAGATTATGGTTTCTTAGTGCTTCTGTGCCAATAAATTTATTGTACTTATTGTGCAACCCTCATTTGAATTTAACAATGCGACTGTTTCAAATTTCAAATGTTCCGTTTTCCTACTGAAAGTGGCAATTATCTCTGGGTAGAGAAAGTCGTTTTTTGGGCAATTTAGATGACAGTAGCGACTCTACCTGCATGTTTCCTCTTCTTCCAGTGCTTGATCACAGAAGAGTAACATTTAACCCCACAGCAAAAGACAGGCACAAGAATAACAAAAGTTGTTCTTGTTATTGATGAAACGCGAAAAACAATATCGTTCTTCTCTCCCACTCGAACTTGCTGTTTTGCTGTTTTACCCTGAAGGTGTTTCACCGCATTTCTCTCTTTCCACGACTACGTGGAACTTTGGCTCACTAACAAGATTTCTTTCCACGCACAAAACGCGTATATCGTCGCTTACATCTACTATAAATGAGATAAAGCACATTTTCTAATCATTCATGTGTTTATTATCATAATATGCCACTACTAATATCCTCAAGATAATATGTTTTAACATGAAGTACTAAGGGGGTGCATGATCTATGAAATATGATGCTGATGAGTTCATGAGCCGCAGATTGGTCGGCAACAAGAATCAGGACACTGGAGTGTTGTTTAATAAAATACTATTTATTTGCAGATATACTTTGCAAAAGCATGTACTCACCCTTGCCACTCAAGGATGCTGTAACAGCCTACCATCATTTCACAAACATTTTTGTTATCCGCTTACGAAATTACCCATTATCCCTCGTAATCCTTATAAAGAAACTGAATTTATTCAGTACCTCTGAGGTGTGGGGATTTGCCCCATACTCTCTATGCTTTAATGTTCACCATAAATAATAATTATAGGGGTTAGATCGGGGAATATTTCATTATTAATAGGTAACCAGAATTTGGATTTTGATGACCTAAAAATGGCCATTAAAATTACATACAAATGAGATCAAAAAGTATATTAAATGAACCAAAACTTTAAAAATTTGCTAAATATTTGAACGAAAATACCAACCTACTTGCTGTAACACTATATGCACGGAGGCAGAATCGCTGTATAATTATTTGGAATTGGCAACCCACATTACGCTGTAAGTTTGGAAAAAGCAGCAGGTAATTTAACGTCAACACCTGACTATACAGAACGAGCTACAGGTACATGGTATATAGTTTTATTTGAAAATGGTTCTCTTCGTTTCGCTGACCGTCATTGTATAAATGCTTTTCCCACTTGACCTGCAAATTAAGCAGGTCAGAACACTAACAATTAAAATAAATTATATTTAACGTAGGTAGACAAGTAGAAAATAAAAAGAATTAGTGTTAATAACTATGCGTAGATTAAATATTAGATTTTCAGCTTATTCGATAAGGAGAATATTACAGAGAACTTTAACAGAAAGAAACGTGCATAGTATGTAATTTTTCCATGCCTAACACCCCTGCAAGATAGCCAATATGTCTTAAATGTTAATTTTTAATAGTGTTTAACACCCGTTTCAACTACTCAGGCATCGCAGGCAGTGCATGCTGATGATGTAGGAGATGAAAGTGCTTATTTTAAAGGAAGGAAGCGTTCCAGGCTTAAGTTTAGGGTACCTTCCCCGGCGTTTGCCTTTTATCAGGACTGAGGAAAACCTGGAACAACCTTATCAAGGAGAACGGTCCTGATGGGAATCGAACCCCAGACCTCTCGCTAAGGAGTTCGCGCCTTAATGACCTCCGCCACCCATGGCGGTTTTAAATGTCATGAAAATACACGAGTGTATAACTTGAAAAAATGTATGGCGATTCTGGTACTAATGGATTTATATTGTTTTCATAATTTATGGCATACAATGAAATGTAAGTAATTTACAATTCATTTTGTTAAAGTATAAAATATTTTATAATTGCATTATAACTAATGGATGCATAAATAACTTTTAAGGATTATTAATTAAAATTTCACTTCTTTTGTGTTTTCATTTTCCTTAGAGACAAAGTGACTTAATTAAAATATATGCACATTTTAATGCTGTCGTTATCATGAGTTACCCGATTTCTAAGGTAAAACACCTAGAAAGAAAAAAGGATGCATTATCAGGTGAAAACGTTTCTGAATGAAGTGTTGCACTTATGTACAGGCTTCAATTCTTACCACACACCTCATTACCTACTACGGTGGCCAGCCTACCTTCTCGAAGGAAAGGAATGTACATTGTTGGTTAATACTTTCTTGTACATTGAAAAATTTCCTTTCAATGTCTACAAATGCAATTGGAGTTTGTTTGATGTGTATTAAATCACTGCTATCAATAATGAAACACAAAACTTTATTGCTTGAATTCATATCAAAAACAGATATAATTTTACCGTATACCGGCTTATATCACCAAAAACATTTTTAATGCATGTTGTTCTATCAACAAAAATATTTTTCAGAGTTACTTAATATTTCACATCTACAATGAGTTGTGGAACTTTTGATGTTTCAGTTGCCATGCTTATGAAAAGTTCCTAAAATATTCAATACGCATAAATGCTTGCAAACCCCCATAAAATGAAAAAATTAAATATAATAATTCTACTTAAAATTAATAAAAGAGACTAATTCCTTTATAATGAAATTGTTTTAAAAGTACAAAAACTGGTTTAATAAATTAGCATTTCTATAATATAGGGAACATGTTTGGGAT
The DNA here is from genome assembly GCA_030762175.1 of Metallyticus violacea. Classification (NCBI taxonomy): domain Eukaryota; kingdom Metazoa; phylum Arthropoda; class Insecta; order Mantodea; family Metallyticidae; genus Metallyticus; species Metallyticus violacea. Next base: position 353,845,576 of record CM060846.1, on the reverse strand, counting down.
TTGTGTAAACGCCAGTTAACCCAGCGCTGGTCGAACTGATTGCATTAGTCAACATGTGGACCAATTGACGCAGTGTGCTCACAACACCGCAGTGTTTGTTTATTATATAACAATAACTCTCGCAATTTTGAAAGATGTTCTTCTGGGGAAACATATTTGCCACTATTTCCTTTATTAAATAATATAATCAACCTAGCATCAAGTGCATCAGTTTCTCTTGAATAGTTTTCCCGAACTTCTGCAATCTTCACATTAGTGCATGCAAACTGTTTCTTCCATTCCATTACCCGACAAAAACAACTGCCAACATTCAGTTGCAATTTTTCTGAGCTCCTTGTTTTACACCCGGAGGTTGAGTAATAATACAGGGTGGTCTGTTTGGGTATGGATAAAATGAACACACTGTAAAAGATTTACTACTAAACTTTTCAGTTTGAAACTTAGTGAAAACAACACTGAAAGTTTGGAAATTTCTCAGAACGCTACATGGCCTCTATTGCCACTCTTTACAACTCATAACGGTGATGCAATTCAGCCTTTGTCCGTTGTACATCAGAGGGGTAATGTTTTAGAAAGCTTGAGTAATTTTTAATTTCAGATCATCATTGTTTCTGGGTTTCTGTGAACACACACTGTCTTTAACAAAACCACACATGAAGAAATTTAGGGGGGAATAGATATGGGGAGTTTGGGGGTCAAGAAATTGGTTTTTCAGATCACATGAAATACAGTTGAAAACGGTATTTAGAAAATGACGAATCTTCCATTCCCAGTGAGGAGGTGCACCTCTTTCTGAAATACAAAACTTATATTGTTGTCTCCATCAAATTGTGGCAACAGAAACAACTGCTACTCATCTAAATAAGATTCATAGCGCACGCTGTTGATTTGTAGTGCCCATTTCAATCATATACAATTGTCATTTGTCCTGTGCATTGCTGATTCTTGCCACAAACGAAAACTAATTCCCATCTTATAAGCAAAATATTACCAATAAGTACTGTCTCTTATCATATTAACTTTTATGATATTTAATATTTAATACGGATCATGCTGTATCCTCTTCCTAGTATGTGTGTTATTAATAGTTTTTTTAAATGACGTTTAACACTCGTTTTAACAGGCACCACATGCGGTGAACAATGATGATATATTGGATGAGATGATCATTGGGAAGGAGTATTTTTAAGAAAGGAAGCGTTCCAGGCCCACGTTTAGGATACCTCCCCGGCATTTGCCATTTATGAGGACTGAGGAAAACCTCAGTCACGGAGGACATCCTGGTGGGATTGAACCCCAGAACCCCGCCTTAACGACCTCGGCCAACCTTGGCGGTATTTATACGTTGTGGCGGGTGAATATTCCACAGTGTCTTACATTTTGTGATAAGGAACTAAACAACATCAAAATCTGAATAATTTGCCAAAAGTTCTGAGGTTGCATTTTGTGTACTGTATGTAGGATTTTCAATGTATTTTGTCCGATCGGATACTCTTATCATCTTCCGAAAGGGACTCGTATTCAACGCCTTAAGCCAAGTCAGTATTTGCAGTTCTTGACAGTCCATCTCTACATGCATTATGAAATCTTTACCTAAGTAATGCAAAGAACTAACATGATAAGTCGGTAGTATGAAATCTTACCTCTGAACTTCAGATAAAATAACACGACTACTGTAATGCAAACGGTTAACATACCAGTTCCACCCTCACACTCACTACTGAAATTCTACAACACCCCAGATTATACATTAACTATACTATGATTAAGAATTGAAATATATACAATGTGTATCTGTTGGCTTCAATTTAAGGGACCTTGAAGGTAAAAATGAGTGCAAACTCTTTCCTACACCATTCGTGAAAATTAAAGGCATAAATCATAATGAACCAAAAGTATATTTAACTTATATAATTTAAATGACTTAAAATGTCAACCTATCATAAGAATCCGTGCTGTGTTGATAACTCTCTTGGTAGAACGCACGTGAGTGGCCTGCAGGGAAATATTGGTTGAATGTGCCGTCACAGTACCTGCTAGAAAACCCCAAAATTACGTTCCCCCATGGTTGAGAGCAAATTTAGTTGTATAAACTTATGACCGTTTATTGTTTCCTAAAAAAAGTTCAACCTATTTTCTATCTCGCGCACCATATGTAATGAAGAGATTCCTCTTAGAGCAAAATAAATGTCTATGTACTCCTGTATCGGCAGTTTGCGAATTAACGTATATGTGTAACTGGCACTGAATTTCATGAGAAAATATTTAGGTCATAACCAATTTTTCCGTCATGTTTGTTATGTAATTTTATTTATTTATTTTTATTTTATTTTATGGACGCTGTTCAACATCTCAGGCCATCAGCGTCCCATTTAATTCAGGGCGTAAAACGGCCGAAAAGTTTTGCTTAGAGGCCTCGTCTTTCAGGCTTGAGGTTCTTTATCGTGCCGTAAATGTACGACATGGGACCGTGGGTCTGTTCCGAAGGAAGCCATACTTAGGATTTTTACGCCCGAAAAATCCATCCGTCCTGGCCGGTTTGAACCCGCGATCTTGGGTTTAGAAGGCAAATGTGTTTGCCACTACACCACCAGCACCAACTTCTCCGTTATGCATATAAGCGGAAGTTCATTCAGAAAATTTACTCGTGGCTATAGGATCAAGTCTTACACCACAGTAATGTTGTATCATTTTAACTTAAAAGACTTCATAGCCACAAAACCTGCAACTTTCTCTTTTAAGTCTCCTGAGAACATGAGAGGAATCTGAACAAACAAAAAATTACAAATAGATTTCTATTGTGGAATAGATTAATTGCGCCTATCTTTTATATTTGATCTCTTTTAATGGTGTTTAACGCCGGTTTTTACTGCTGAGGCAGCACAGGCGGCAGACACATGTGATAGTGATACGCGAATAGGAAATAATAAATTGATGAATTTTTTTTAAATTAAAGGTAGAAAAATTTACAGGTATAAGTTTGTTTCTCCTTGGCATGTTATATTTAAGAGACTGAAAACGTGGTAAACCTCAGAAAGAAGGGATGCAGCCGACATTGAACACCAGGTCTCCCGCTCACAAGTCCATGTTGGTCTATTTGACCTTCCCTTGCAGACTGTAATTAATAAATATATAAATAACCAACAAACGTTTAGCGTGTGGTTTCCATTTTCCTAAGAAACTGCATACCACATCCCGTTAGGCTATTTTAGCTGCTTCTCCTCCATCGGAATGTCGGCAAACCAAGCTAACCCCTCAATGGAATTCTCTCATGCTAACAGCTCGTAGATAATTCCCCTATCCAGTACAAAGATATTCAAAACGTTGTACAGACATTTGAAACTCTTGTAATTTTGTTAAAATAATTCTAAACTCAGCGGGGATATATGACAAGAGACAGAATATGCCCCATACTTTTTACTTGAGCACTAGAAGGTTTTAATAAATTAAAATGAAACAAGAAAAACATATTTATAAATGGAAAGAAAATTATGTAATGAATGTGTGTATGATTCAAGTCAGCATAAATGATCATATACTTACAACCTTTGTACGAGTAGCAAGTGCTTTCAAAATACAGAAGCGTTTTATTTCTTAAATAAATTAGATCATAAATTACTTCCAGTACTTAAAATAATTACATTTAATAATAATAATAATAATAATAATAATAATAATAATAATATACTAAAACGTCCAGTCAGAATAAGTGAATACAGTAAAATAACTATACATAATTTTAATTCAGTTTAGTTCTCCCCTCCCTTCTTCCCAGTTTTTAGCCATTTCAGACATGAGCTGTCTCACCTTCGACAGGAATTTGTCTACCTGCTCCTCATCCTTGCCTGCCAGCAAAGCTCAACTTGCCCCATGCCCTCTGTTAGAGTCAGTAACTGAACAAGACACACTTTAGTGCTGTTACAGTTGAACAGGAAATGCGACCACGACTTCTTCTCTCCACATAAGGGATAGATTCTCAATCCGATTCCATCAGAGATTCTGATCTGCCCAAATGTCTCAAGCGATTCTCTGTTTATTGAATCAGCCCTTGTTCTGATGTGAGGATGACCAGTATAAGTATTTCCCATGATGTAGTGTTTTGTGCAAGATCACTAGACAAACAAAATGTTTTCGAAGTAAACTAGAAATGTAGTAAGCACACGGGATATAGTAAAATTAGACCTCGCTTGGAGAAAACGTACTGGTTGAGTTTGTCATCTCCAGAGACCCCGAGGCACATGGAGGTTCAGCACACCTGTAAGCGCGTCATCAGATACGTGCCTCACATTACCTGTGGCAGTCGTGTTGATTGGCGGATATGTGCTCAATGTCTTGCAGGAATAGAGCCTGATTGCATTTGGCCGGTCAAATGGACACAGGGTACAGGGGATAATTAACTTTGCTAGTGCGTCATTCAGTACAGTCAAACCTGTGTCGAGGCAGTGGAAGGAAACGCTGTGCATATCAAACTGGCATGCTAATTAAGGTCGACAGAAAGTGATCACTGACAGAAACCTCTGGTGAGCGTTACTTGAAGTGTCTTCACACCACTTTGCAACGAGGCAACAATCACTGGACATCATAAACATGCGCTGATTTCGGAATGTACATTGCATTCCTTGCAGAGTTGAATATCACTTAAGAACCAACTGCTAACATTTCTATTAAAAGGCACAACTTTAATGGGGTAAACGCCACTAGAACTGAAAACGAGTCACCGGGTCTGATGAATCACGTTTCTGTATTGCAGGCATGGTGCAAGCAGGAGGTGTGCTTCAAGCATATCGAATTGGCTACATTCGGCTTCTCGATGAACAAGTGTTCCAACATCTCACTAATAATGCAACTCTGGACATATCCTTTTTTTTTCAGGACGCAAATTGTCCTATGGGACGAGCATTCCGAGGAGCTCTCCCATCTTTCCTGGCCAGCAAACTTTCATGATATGAGTCCTATTGAAGACGTATGGGACCATGAATAAACAGTCTAATTTCGGGATCAGTTTTTGACAGAGTGGCGTGAATTCGTCGCGAACCTTGTTCACAAACTGTCCAGTTTATGACATGGAGAATTGCTGCCTGTTGTTGCTGTCAAGAGTGAATCGAGTCGTTATTTACCTTCTAAAGGGGTTGACTTTTTCCGGTGTACTTATAGAGATCTCACAGTTAACCACAATAAACCCAAATGGTGTCAAACTGTCCATCAAGAACAATTTGTAGTGCACGGAACAGAATTTCCATGTTTTTCTGGATCAACTGACTTCTTTTCTGCATAAAATGAATAAATAAAAAGAAGATTCGTGCAACCATATAAGGCTTTCTGGTCATTCAAATTCATTCTAAGGACAAATCCTTCAACCACGAACTCAAGACACCCAGTACATACGTCTCCTCAGCTCTGTTGTGTGGGTTTCAAACCTCTTCCCTCACAGACAGCGGGAGTATTATAGAAGTGTGTAAAAATAAGATTGAATGAATAATATGGGATATAAAGCTAAAGAACAAAATATAAAATAAGCTGTTCCAGAAACCACAACTCCAGAGAACTCCGCACAATGGGAAGTGGGAATGGAGAAGAGACGTGGCGAGACAACTTAATAAGATAACAATATGGCATCCCTACAGGGGCCAAGAACTAAAAACAGGCCAAATACAAGACGAGCAGACTTCAAGCAATGAGCAATAGTCCACTGGCTCAAGTTCGCTCGGAGGAAGAAACTGCATCAGAACATTTAACCAATACAGTGAAAGCAGCCCAACTGCTAGACTTTAAGTATATGTACACTTACAATTAATGTAATAACTGATCATTTGAGCGTAAAGACGAGTTTTTCCCGTTCTTCAAACAACGATCAATAGTGCACTGGCTCAAGTTCGCTCGAAGGAAGGAACTGGATCAGAAAATTTAACCAATAAAATGAAAGCAGTCCAACTGCTAGACTTTAAGTATATGTACACTTACAATTAATGTAATAACTGATCATTTGAGCGTAAAGACGAGTTTTTCCCGTTCTTCAAACAACGATCAATAGTGCACTGGCTCAAGTTCGCTCGGAGGAAGGAACTGGATCAGAAAATTTAACCAATAAAATGAAAGGAGTCCAACTGCTAGACTTTAAGTACACTTACAATTATTGTAATGGCTGATCATATGAGCATAAAGACAAACTTTTCCGCTGAAGAGGGGATCCTATCACCTCGGGCTTATTCATTTATTCTTGCAAATATTGTATTTGGCTCTAATTTGCATTTGCACTATTGCTGTGAATCGAATCAATTTTTTCAATGAAGATTCGGTACTCCCAATGAATGGAATCTTTATTAAAATGCTGTGAAACGTTTGAATATATCCTTCTTTATCGTTAGTGTTCTGGTCTCTTTAATATGTGAAATGTGTCAATATATTTGATATTTTTATAAGCCAAGAACGGTGGACAGCATTCTGTATGGGTAAATCAATCCACGAAATAACAACAGTTGAGCTGTTCAGCAATGTGATACATTCTTAGAAGACAGTTAAAACAGGATATTAAAAAAGCATGGTTTATGTCAACTTTACTTAAAAAATCAAAGAAACAACTGGTTTGGAGAGGTATAAAGTTCAATTATAAGGAAGTGTCGATGCCCACAACTACAGAATTTGCTCAGCACTTAATGTGAACAAGGAATACATAATGAGAAAGTTCTTTTTGGGTGTGGTTTCACATCCTTTCCATACTTTGACCTTTCTTTGAGGATGGGCAAGAGTCTATAGTTACAACATTATTTTAGAATGTTGAAAGATGTGAAACAGTGGAAGCAGAATTGTAAATTTGAAAGCCTTATCTTTATGCAAGACGCCATCCCACTTCGCATAAATTATCCAGTGAAAGAAGTGAGAAACACTTTTGAAAACCGCCTCTACGATCACCAGACATGGATTTGTCGATTTCTAGTAACTATGGGGGTGTCGACCTCTTCTAATGGTGCGGAACTGAATCTAGATGTCACGTAATTTTCCAGGGCATGCCGCAAGATTTTCTTTTGAGTGATGACTGAAGGAAAAAGTGGTTGCCACAGTGCATTCTTTAAAACTCGTTTTATGCCCAAAAAACCCTCTTCTGTAAATATTGTGCCGTTTTTGTGTAAACTAACTGTTTAACAAACTAACAGAAGTTTAAAATTTACATCGTTCATGCATTCAATAATCTGTCGAACAAGAGCTTCCAAAATGCACCTCGTCCAAGACGACATTGAAACTAATTCTATACTAGAGCCGTATAGTTTTTGAAGAACTACCACTGGAATACTGTACTATCAGAAATAGCAATTCATAAATATTTTTAGTTTCAGAGCAATAGTTTCTGTAAGGCGAAGCGAGTAGCATAGAAAAGTCCTTAATATTAAACCTGGTTTGGTAGAAACTTGCTCTGTCGTTTGCAAACCTTCAAACTTATAGTATGTTGATTATGGTATTCATTTTTCAAAATCTTATTAAACTTTTCTACACCTTTTAATAGCAAAGCAGTGGAAGTATAAGAAAGCAGTTTCTAATTTTATACAGCGTTTAGTCTTTTACTTTTATTAAGTTCAAAATTCTGTAATATCTCTCTCTTTCTAGGAGTAGAATGGCATCCAGTACCAATTTCAAATTAATTTTTCACGAAATCCCTGACATCGAGACTTAATTATAACTAAACACCTGCTCCTTAAAACCGAATGACCCTTTCTGGTGATTCCTTAACGCCAGCGTATACTACGAGGGTTGTTCAATAAAGAATGACCATACATTTTTGACAACGTGCCTTTACTCACCCTGATAGTTTTGATGATCCATCTCAAAGTAGTCCCCGTTGGATGCAATGCACTGTCCCAGCGTTTCTGCCAGTCCTCAATGACGTGCTGGAAACCATTTTCAGACAGGTCCTACAAAATCGCTTCCGCAGCATTCACCACAACTGCTGATAATAGAAAATACCTCCCAAGAAGGCGTTTTTTTTTTCAATTTGGGGAAAAGGAAAAAGTCATACTGCGCTAAATTTGGACTATAGGGACTGAAGACATACTTCACGTTGATTTTTGTGAGATATTCAACATTTCCATGTGCAGTCATGTATTATCCAGCTTGTTACACGGGAATGTGTTCTTTTGCGTGTGATATGGCCTTGCATAGCTTCAGGACATCTATGTCTGTATGCGCAGGTTTGCCATGCTGGTAAACCTATCATTAAACATCGAAAAATGAGATCATAAATTTTCCAGCAGAGCAACCACTTTGTTTTATGGAGATTTCTACACAAAGTTTTCCTGTTTGCTCTCAGGATCAAAATGATGTAGCCAAGGTTCATTGGCACCTTTGAAAGAAACTTTACATCTTCCTGTTACATGTTCAACGGCATGCAAACCTGCAACTAAAAATCCTTTTATTCGACATTCAGAAGTCTTGGAGCCATCCATGCACAAACACATCTCGAGTGCAACTTTCCAGTTATCATAGCTACCAGTGAGATTTTAAGTATTCCTCATAGTGTTCTAAATGATATTCCACGATCCTCTCTCACAATTACATCAGTGGTGTTGATGTTTTCCTCCGTTACAGCACAAACTGAAAGGCCGAGTCCACCTTCTTTGAAATTGCTCGTCTTCCCTCATTAAACGTTTAAATCCATCTTGGAGTATCCTATAGGAAGAACAAACACTCCATTGCACATGCTTGGGACCGTATGGTGGATGCGGTCGTTGTTCGTGAGATAAGGAGGAGGAAATTAAGTTATTTTTTTAATTACTTGGTTGGATGCCCATTTGCATCTGGATTAGGAATATTTATCTCAGGGGAATTCTGGAATTTTGTGACAGGTTTGAGTCAGAGGGAAGGGTAGGAAATCTAGCAGGCTACACGGAAACATTAAAGTTCTCAGTTGACACAATTTATTCAGCGTTATTATAAGAATATTGGACTGTTCTTATTGACTTGGAAATATTTCTAAGATCTCATTTAACTTCTAGATAATGCTTATCGGTTCACAATTGCCGACTACTTTAACTGACTACTGACCGTGTTCCTTCTCTACAGACTTCGCTCACTCCGATTCTGATTATCTATTCTTACGCCCACTCAATGCAATTGAGCTTGTACTATTCCTTCCTCCGACTCCAACCATTGACTCCCCACAATTCACAGCCTCGACTGCTCACTCATTACTGCTAACTGCTCATTTGACTTTTTACCTTATACTACACGTACAGTTTATTGTAATGTTAGGAACCTCCCCCGCGAAATAATAGATCCACAAAAGTTATTGAGCTCGGTTCGATTCTAACTACTTTATTGGTCCTATGTAAATAACTACAAGCATACAGGCTAGCTCTGATTCGTTCAATGTTGGAAGAGTCCTATTGGTTGAACTGGACTATTTTCAAAAATAAATCTTCTCACACTGTAGTAATTTCAAGAACGGACATTCCTGTCATAAAAATCGCAAACTTTTCTAATCTGAAAACCCTTCGCTTTTCTAGCCTTTCGGATTTTCCCACAATGAGATCGCGATAGACCACGTCTCGGACATAAATAAGAAGGATCTATTTGTCTCTGAAGTCATGTCAAAAACCTGTTGGCATGTCTAAATGTTACTATTAAAAGGGCTATAAAACATATGCTGTCAGCTAAGGTTGACATGTGCTCATTTCTCGAGAGAATTCTTTCCTTATTGTCATTATACACCGCTACCATTACCTATTGAAATAATACTTCTCTCTGCACTAGTTAAAAGGCACATTCTGGGTCTCGGGTCGGCAAATTGCTTATCTAAAATCTTTGAAAAGAAACAAGTTCGTGCCAGAACAAAAGCTGTCCTCTTCCCTGGTCGAACAGGGAACAGGCATATTTTCCATTGCCCCTTTCCATACGGCACATTCCGTGTCTTAACAAGTATTGTAACCTTTTATTTCATACAAATATATAAGGACCTACTAAAGATTTAGCACAGGCGTTACCTAAATGAATACAATTCCCTTAATACAAATTACATACGTGCATCATATCATATTTACATTCATTAACATCGATTATAACAGTATTAATTTAATTAAATGTGGCCTTTATTTTCGACAATATGTCTCTGTTGTTTACGAAAGCAGAATTACAGAGCAGCATGCTATTCATCATGTATCACCTCCATTTTGCTGTAGGAGGAATTGAACAAATCTAAGGTGGGCGCCAGAAGTGACAACAATTAAAGTGTATATTATGCATTAAGATAACAATATACAATATACTGTAAAGTTACATTTTAGCGCGAGAAAATATGTCTAAAAATTATGATCATTCTTTATTGAACAGTCCCCGAAATATTATTGTCCTTACAACAAACATCGCTTTCGTCAACTTATTGATGACAAATCTAAATGAACGAACACAAATATACGTAAACTTTTAAGGGGAATTTAGGACAAAACATAATGTAAATTATTTTTGACAAAAAAATCTGCCAAAAGCAATTGGAATATTTCTTTTTTTCCAAATGTATTCCATAGAATTAATCCTTGACTTTTCGACAATAGCTTTCTTCTATACTGTGTGAATATGCTCACATTTGCAGCACTTCATTTTAATTCGTTTTTGTTTGGCAAGCTAGATGCAATTAAACAAAAGAATGAGAATCTTTCCTATCTCAGCCCTAGGTTTAGTAGATCAATCGACATATGAAAATGACCTTCACTGAAGGCTGATGATGTTTGTAATGGATGTAAATTATATGAATATAAAAAAGAGAAAGAGCACTAGAACACACTCAATTCGATGAGCTGGTTCAAATGCAGGAGCGAGTTATACAATGCCTCGTCTTTCACTCGTTCACTGCGACAACCTCTTTTGCATTTCATCCTGAAGGTATGTAAACAAAACGCTGTGCGAGCTTTCAAACACGTAGGAACAACACAGAGAACGAAAAGTAGGTCAGTGTAAATTGATAGAAGCCTCAAAACTCAATATAATGGAGTACAGTTTTATGTAATTTTCCTTAAACTTTGCACCATATGGTTTAATAAACATTTTGCATATAAGGAGCAATTAATTGCAAAATCAACGCTTCTAAAATCATAAATGTAATATTTATAGATTATTTCAACAATTCTGAAATTCGTGTAATCAAAATAAAATGTGTTTTCAATCTAAATTAAAAAAAAAACATTAATAATCAATGGAAAAAATGCAAATATTTCTAAAATAACACCAATGCTCGACCATGCAAAATCTTGTATAAAAGATTTCTTCAAACTGGCAGTGAATTTTATGTTTGAGAAAATAAATACTAGAATCAAGAAACTTTTCCATTGCCTTCTGGAATGTAATAAATGATACAAGGACCATTATAGTGCAAAGACCAGTCTCGGAGTCGCTAGACATTCGGGTTAGTTAGTGTGTTGTGAAATGGTGAAAAATTCACTGCGTAAATACATTTTCAAGAAGTAAAAATTTTACACGTGAATGCTGATTATTCGTTCATGACCAAATTGCGTGCTGTATTTGGCCGCGGAATTATTAGCAGTGGGTTATGATCTCCTCATTTTCCAGATCTAAAAGTCTGAGTTCTACTCCGAGGAACCTTAAACATATAGCGTATATCACCAATACTCATACTCTGAATGAATTTTAAGAACGTATGCACAGAGAAATTATGTCTTAGTGCAGAGCGCAAATGGCACTTTCTTAAGAAACCGTCATTAAAAGTGGGCATACTACCAGCATATTCTATTAGAAGGGTGATTCATTTATTTTATTTTTAATTCTCAAGTTTTAAAAAATATCAAGTGTCGAGCCGTCCTTTTTTTTTTTTTTTTTATTTTGGTTTATTTCAAACGCTTTTTAACATAACAGATCATCAACGTCCCGTTTAATTCAGATCGTATAAATTTTGCTCAGAGGTGTCTTCTTTCATGCTTGAATTCTTTTACTTGCCGTAAATTTACAACACAGGACCCACGGCTTTACTTACCCCCGAAGGAAGTCATACTTAGGAATTTTACGTCCGGAAAAGAACCAGTACCCTGCCGATTTGATTTCTTTATTTTTCTCGAAAATCACGAACAATTATATAAAATGACATGAAGACCGGGATTCAACCCGTGATCGATGGTCTACGAGATAAGTATGCTTACCATTAGTTCATCAGGACCGAGGCCGTAACGTCGTGAGTTTGCAACGCCAGGTGCCGGCGATTGGGGAGCATTGCGCCGAAGAGCGGCCGACTTTAAGATGGACGGTTTTGAATGTGTCTCAATGTAGAAGAATCTTTAACGGGCCTTACACATTAGAAACTGTTTTTATGGATTCTGTTGATACAGCAGCGTATATAGAATTTGTATCACCTTAAAAAATTTGAGGTTTCAGTTTTAGATACTAAATGAAATAAGTGCGAGAGAAACAGCATCGGATTGTGATGGTATTTGTCAGTAGATGATGCAAGTAGACCACATGTCTCGCTCTTCTAGTCCACAGTTTGGAATTAGCCTGCTAACATGAAGTTTGTGCGAAAGACTGTAGCTCTTGCTTTGGGTAACAAGAGCTATTAACATGTGTCGCTCCCGCAGGAACATTTAACACTAGAAAGCCCAATGGCGTTCAATTGACAGCTAATATTTTCACTGTTAAAGAGCGTCCGTAAATACAACAAATCACAATCTATGCTTTTGTGACTTTATCCCTTTCTGGAAAGTAAGAAATTTCATGGACCTGAGTCAGAAGAGCACTCAAATATGTGATACTGAGCAGACACCAAGTATTTACAAACTCAATCCGGAAGCTAAATGCAAACTGGCCTACAATTCAGATGAAAAATCGTTCCCTCTATTCCATCACAGCAGGTTAGAAGACGACAAACAAGAAATACCGCAGTTTTCAGTGAGAAAAATGATTAAAATGCATAAGAAATTAGTAAGCGGTCAATTGAACGCTAACGGGCGTTTTAGGGGGTACTTGAAGCTCGGGCGTTCTAGTGTTAATACAAAAGGTGTAACTGGAAGAATAAACCTGACAATCGTTTCTGAAGATTGAGTTTTGAACCTACTGGGCTTGAAAAGTATTTCAAGAGAGACTTAATGGCTACCATCCAGGAAAGAAACCTCTTCTGACTAAAGAGATAAGTGGCGGTTGCCATGAGCCAAAGAACATCTCAAGTGGGTCTGAAGAGCAGTAAGAAATTTTACTTTCTGTTAGTCTCAATTTAACTTGAATACTTTAGATGGTGTGCTTTATGTGCAAGAAGAAAGGGCGAAGCATTTCATTCAAAATGTGAAAACCAACCTCAAAGTCAAGTTGTTGGGGATGTATTTCATAATATGGAGTTGGTCGGCTGCACTATGTAAAAGATACTGTAAACGATAACAAGGACAGCACTCTATTGCCAACCATCACTGGTCATTAAGATGCTCGTATACCTTTCAAACGGATTCACTCTTTGGCATTGGGCTAAAACATCATGTTCATCTTGTATAAGTTTCGCTTTTGCCTGCACCAAAATACCAAATTATACTTTCTAATTATTTCACTACATGCGTATGTTTGTTATATTGTAAATAGGTGAAAATAAATTCAGCACAAGTCTATTGAATTTCCTGGTCAGGGAGCAGTCGGAACTTTAATCTCATTGAGTTTTGTTGGGGTCATGGTGACATACTATGTGAAATATGAAACCAAAGTGCCTACGAGTTTAAAGAATTCTGTATTAGAGAGTGGCGCCATTTACTAAACAATATTGGAAATATAATTATATCCATGCCTAAACGTTGTCGTGCTGTATTGAAGTCAAAAGGGGTCTGGACAAAATAGATGAAGCCTATTAAATTATATTATATTGTAAAATGAACTAAAATGTGTAGAAAAAGCATACCATCAATGTATGATTGAGTTTATTGTGACAAAATAATTAGTGTTACAAATATCGTTCGCTATTGTTGCGGTATATTTTGTACATTTGCACATAATAAATGTAATTTGTTATGGGATATGCTCACTTTCGCACTATAATTGTGCTTATATTAATTCATTATATGAGTTCTTTCATTCTTTAAAAACTATGATATATAACTATAACAAATGACTGTGATTTGCAGAAAGCTGTGATGCAATTTTTAACGATAATGTATATTGTTATTCGTATATAACAAATAAATCATCAGTATAAACTCCTTGCTAGGTATCTAATTAAAAAAACACAACAAAACTGTTTTTTCTATTTATATGCTTTTCATATTTTAGGCTAACAAATACCACACTTGTCATATTTGGTATAAATATACAGCACATGCGTGTAATTCTAATCATGAAAATAAATTTGGAAATAAAAATATATTTCATTCTAATGTAAAGGTTTTTAATACGCGGTGTTTCGCCCGCCTTCGTTCCCACAATTTCCTTTATAATTTTTAAATTAATTGACGAAATGAAGTGGCATTTGACACGGATACACCTTATAAGCACGATGATATGTGGTTGCCATTAGTATGAAGACATGCCTCTCCATATTACGCAAGGTATTCACCTACACATCAGCTGTTAGCCTCTTTTCCCTACAATTCCACGACAGTCCATGATTCATATTATATTCTTTAACATTTGCCAAGTTTATAGGAAGAAATATATTGTGGTATGATCAGACTTTAGTGGGCAATGCTCTTTAAAAATAAAGATCTTCAAAGAACGAAACAATTGCTTTTCAGCCCTGTTAGTATTTCATTCACCTCCCCGTGTCCTTTCTCCCGATTGGTCGACCCTAAACACAAATTTTCCAGTAGTGGTGACGTCACAGCCTTACCGTGGGCTTACTACGAGCGTCTCTCTTCCTTCATTGCGATACAGAATAACGACTTCAAGGAGTTCGGATAACTTTCGGCCAGTAATTCAACATGTGTAGGTTCCTTGCTCCCTCCCCACACCTCACCCACTGACAAGGCCTTCCTTAAGTCAGATTTCTCCTTTGTACTTTTATGTAATATAATTTTAGGGTTTTCTTTCATTATATTGTGTAGAATTTTAAAGCTTTAATGCGTTTTAATGGTAGGCAAGAACTTGGTGCATATGAACATTTTTACGTCACTTTGCTTAATGTACTTAGCCATTAAACGTCTTAAATTGTAAATGGTAGCAAGCACTGCACAATATCTATGACTTAAAGTATTGGTATTGAGGTGCTAGGCTTTAATTTATTTGTATTTGTAAATGATAGCTTAAAATTAAATTTTTGTGCCAATGTATTAAAGTGCTGATTCTTTGGAAGTTTATCGTTGATAAATTGCAGGTAAGCACAGTTAAATACTTTGGTTAATGTATTTTATTGAAGTCCTTGATCCCTGATTCTATTATTGCTTGGATTTTACGCGACTTGCACAAAACTAATATGAATTGTAAATGAATACACTCTTGGTGAGCTTTTTTAATCTCTTTTTACAATAAATGCATATATTGCCTAATTCTTCTCTCCTGTAAATTTAAACTACCATTTCCCGGATTCATTTTGGGTGCCTTCCTTAATTCTTTTTCTAACTTAAGGTTGCGCCCACTTCAGCAGGAGGGTGGCGTATAAGATTTTATATGTATATCAAGGAAGGAAAGAAATTAAGCGCAACTCGATATCCGAGAAATGACTGAAGTACTTAAAATATTATAAACAATAATTAAGATGACAAAATGTAGAGAGTCCAAGACAGAGATTATTGTAGCAGTGTTTTGGAATTTAGAAGAATGAGGAATAAAATCCTATTACCTTGACTTTTTGTGAACAAAATTAAGAAAAGGTATAAGAAATATTCCTATATAACCCAGAGAGCTTCAAGTAAATTACATTTTGAGATTCGCCAAGTTGCTTCGTAAAGAATTGGCGCTGGCAAAAGACAATTGAGAAAGTCGATTTAATCCCACCGATACTAATGAAAGTATCGCCTAAAGTTCTTTAGAAACTTAACTTTAATTAAGACCCATTTGATCACTCCGTTATTTATTATTAGACGCAATACATTTCAAACAGCTGCTTCTTATTTCATCGTGAACAACGCGTTACGCTCTTTTCGGGATAAACTAGTCATACAAACCACCTCAATGAGATTGGTTTGCGCTATCCCTAAACATTTCAACGTTTAATTTCCTATAATTATTGCGCAATACATTTTTATGCGTAAAAGAAAAAACAAAAGTAATGTTGTAGAGGACTTCTATCTTTAGCTTGATCATTTGCAGTTATTATCTAGGTAGGTTTGAAGACGCGCTGCAAATATTTTCTCGGCGAGTTGTGGAGCATTTTGGCCTACGTGGTGAGAGGAAGCTGCAAGAGGGGCCTATCGCCCGAAAGAACTATTATGTGAATGCACCACCAGAAACGTCACCTCTCGTTATGTGCATTTCTAGGAAAGCCTCTAGTTTTATACGAATAGTAGTTGCGTTATACTGAGGCAAATAAAATATTTTAAAATACTATTAGATTAGTGAAAAAAGTGGTAGCAGTAGCAGCAGCAATGTAATTATTTACAAATCCTACTCTTTCATGTTTCACGGTCCCTACGTGCTTTCCCAATATACTATGAAATACATGAAATTGCACAAACCAATATTTATCTCTTAAGAGACAAACAATATATAATGAAATAAATGAATGGAAAAGATATATATATATATATATATATATTATAGCAAACAATTTTAAATTTTAAATAAAATAAGCAGAAAAGAATACAAAACTAAATAACTTACACTCCCTCATATATATGCAAAAATAATTAAAAAAAGTATGACTCATGTTCCCCTACCCCTTCCCGGTTGTCTGCCTCTTCCGATCTCAGTTGTCTTACTTTGTTTAAAAAAAAAGTACCTACTCCCTCCTCCCCCTTCCTAACTACCAGCAAAATCCAGCACAGTCACTGCCGTCTCCTCCCGTTAACTAAAGGGCTGGTAGATATATTTTTCTCCATTCTTCCGTCCCCTTGCAGTACGGCAGAATATGTTCCCAGGATTGTTTCTCCGCACATATAGGGCAGATTCTCGTACCCTGTCTGTCTTACTTTAGTTATTCGCCACGCGCCTAACCTAAACCTTAGCGAGCCCCTAATTGCAGAGTTTGGCCCCTGTTTGGAAGTAACGCTCCATCCCCCATTCAATTTTCAACTCCGATTGTGTCTCCAGCGAAACTTTTTTCACACCCCAAAAGAATCAGCTGCGTATTAATGTTCCTCAAGCGTTTCTTAGTTTTCCTCCATGCCCCCTTCGCTCCGCGATCCAAAAGTTGCCCATTTTCCAGATCACTTTTTAATTTTGAAACCCAGGTCTTATTTCTCCCATTTCTAGCTGAACCTGTTAGCAGGATCGCCCTAATTAGCGTCTGGTCTTCGTGAACATTGCTAGCCGAGTGACACAGTATATTAAATATTGGAATATTTGCATTTATTTCTATATCAAACAATATTACATTTGCAATAACAATATCCTCATGCAGACATGTTCCTCTATGCAGCGATA
This sequence comes from Metallyticus violacea, assembly GCA_030762175.1. Taxonomy (NCBI): domain Eukaryota; kingdom Metazoa; phylum Arthropoda; class Insecta; order Mantodea; family Metallyticidae; genus Metallyticus; species Metallyticus violacea. Next base: position 353,828,098 of record CM060846.1, on the reverse strand, counting down.
ATCAGTTGTTTGTACAGTATAATTATACATCCTTATACTCTGGTTTGACTAGTAGTAAATTGTTGCTCAGTGAAGTTTCGTGTAAATTGGTGAAGTTATTGCTGCTTTATTTCGTTGTGTGTTAACTAAATATTAAGAAAATGCACACTATACTAAGCTTTGCAATCTAAGCCTCTTTTCTTTGTTATCGTTGAAAGAAAAAGTAATAATTAAAAAAGTGGTTAGTCCAAATCCAAGTATTAATTTGAGTCAAACCGTGATTTCAAAATATAGAAAATATACTTTCTGAAGAGACAGACTTCATCCTACAGATTTCAGACTTTAATCACAGTAATCAATAAGATTATTCCATGCAGAAGAATGCTTTTTAAGAGGTGCGTACTACAATGTTTTTATTAAGTCTCTTTCTCTGCTGTGTGTGTTCAGCCACGCATGTAAGAATGTTAATTCCAGTTATTAAGATTCTAGAATCTATATTCATCATTAGATGCACGCTGGGTTCATGACGCCCCAAGCTGCCGCTGATACGAACACGACTGTTTGTTTACAAGCTGCCAATGTATATATGTCGGTGTTGGGCAGTTCAGTGTTAATGAACAGAAAAATTCTTGCCGAGCAAGAACACAAAGTATGCAGGTAAATCCATTCAAGTTCGGTTAAGTGTAATTTAAAACAATGTCATGTTACGTTAATGCGTTTTGTGAAATAACTAAGAAAGATGCTTCCATTTCTTGGAAACTGAAATACTATTTTGAGATTATTTTAGGGTGTATTCTCTATTAACGTAAACTATACTGTACACTTTAACAATTATTTAATGCCTAAAGTCCTGTGCGCAAAAATACACCCAAGCGTTTTCTTAAAATATTTATACATAATGTAGTGATTTTTTTGACAATGTTGTGAACAATTCTAGAGAGTTATTTCTGTTCCGCGTCCGCAGCTGGATACAAGTCGAGTGACCCAATGTCGCACCATTCGCAGACTTTATCGATGGAAAAGTTCCCCTCCGCATTTCTACACGCACAACTTTGATCAGTGCACACATTAGAATAATTTCATAATAGGTGTTATGAAAGATTTTCTAAATGTCTGTCTGCAGTTTTACATTCTTGACATGTTTTAAGGAAATTTTCATTCATTCTCAACAGCTCCAATTTCACATTTCTTCCAATTTCATTCTGATGTTTTCATCAACTTCCTCTATATCATGGAGGTTATTCCTGTACACTTAATACTTTGTTTCTGTTCTATTAGTAACCTTTCAGTACAATACTACGGTAAAATTTACTTCACCAACACACTGTAATTAATAACAATAGCCCGTAACAATACAAATACTGCGATTGACTGCTAATTTACAGTCATTAGCGCGAGAACTGGCATGTGATTGACATGAACTTGGCCCAGCGAGCGCTGCGCTCACCTGTTGACCAAAACTACATCTAGGTACATATGGTTTTTATAAATGTCATGGCCACGTTATGGCAATCAGGTGAAGAGAATGTCAAATCATTTCTCTCTCTCGACGGTCACGGGTGCCCGAGGTCATCAAGGCGCGGACTCGTGAGCGGGAGGTCTGGGGTTCGAATCCCGCCAGGACCGTCCTCCCTAACTGAAGCTTTTTCCAGGTTTTTCCCAATCTTCATAAATGGCAAATGCCGGATAGGTAGCCTAAATTTAGGCGTGGAACGTTTCCTTCCTTAAAAAATCCTTTCCCAATATATCATTTCATCTCGTGTATCATCAGTGTCCACCGCCTGTGGTGCCTCAGTAGTAAAAACGGGCGTTAAACACCAATCAAACATTTAAAAAAAAAATAATAATTTCTCATTGTTACTCAAAACAACACACAGAAAAGTGGTACATGTTGCTTGTTCACCTTTGACTACATTGAATTGTAGAGGAAATTAAATGACAGATTGGCTACAAATGTAAAACATCATGAACTCTACAGTTTATCCTACAAAGTAAAGTAATGGACATTTCGGAATCGCTCTTCATCTTTTTTCTTTTTCAATGTGCAATCTTAGCCGCAAGCTTTGAAGCGTGTGTTATTAAAAAGGTGATTCAGAAGTTTGGCAACAACGATGCAGCTCCCTTAAGTAAGGCCAAAGCAATTTTTTGTGATTTACTAATGTCAAAATATTATGTCAACTTTTGGATATCTTCCTCCTCCAATTGAACGTTTGGAAACTACAGGGGTACAAGCGGGTGAACAAATTTCAATATTCAATAAGTTACCAAAGATAATTTAAAGCTGTTACAAAAAATAATAAAATCTGATCGCATTGTGAATGAGGTAAAGTTTCGTCAGATGACAGTAATGTACGTTTGAGAATTTGGAATTTGGATGTAGAAATGAATGTGAAAACGTTCTACAAATTGTGAATGCAGCTTTTGATACTATAGACTTTTTTTTTTTTTTTTTTTTTTTTTTTTTTTTTTTTGCGAAAGGTAGAAATAGAATGTTGTTTAGTGTAACAAAAGAGAGAGGCAATTGAATCGTGAAACGAGCGAATACTGCAATGTGTCAGCCCTAAGGTCAAAGCTTTTTACACGTGTTAAACATAATAGCAATACAGTAGCTAACTAACCACGTACTAGTTGTTTTGGTTGCTCAGATGGCTAGAGAGATTGAGTTGCAGGCTGCACAGTTGGAAACTGGAGTGGGAGGAAATGGGAATTTCTCGTTTTATCAAATTTGCTCCACCAGTGCTCTCTCCTTTCTCTCTTCTTCATGTCCATTTCTTTTAAATGACTGGATGCATTCTAACAAAGATCATTCTCAGTCATTTATTGTAAAATTCTGAACTTGTGATTCAGAAAATTTGGGTTTGGATATTTTGTTACACAAGTTGCGAAAACAGTTGGACCTATGGTTGGATACCGAAGCAATATGTGTTCACTGAACGGCTGGCAGATGGATTTGTGGAGCCGTAGGGTTAAGTAACTCTTACACGTGAAGGAATATTGACCTACGTGCTTTAATTGTCTCTCACAACGCTTCCCGTTCTACTGCCTGCTGATTTTTTTTGATTTTGTGCTTACATATTTAAACTTCTACTTTACAGTAAATGCTCATATTTTTTGTTCGTAATATAACATTTTAAGTTAAATCTCATAGTCTTTAATAGGTTTTTGTCCAAAATGGTTTCTATCTTCTGATTTTAATTCTTTTATTATTTATTTAAATTTTATTTACTCCATCTCAACTGTTAACTACGCTAGCGCGGCTTTTTATTGTTTCAGCATCGTGGATCATGGCAATTTAACAATCAGGAACTAACGTCTACATTCATTTTTAACTTTTAGGCTGGCCATTCTCTAATTTTGGGAGAAAGCGAGTAATTAACTTTGATTAAACTTGCATCGTATTGTGTCGTACATATTTATTCATAACTTTTGTTTGTGTTTATTTGTAAAGTTACATAACCTCGTAGAACTATATACTATGATTGTCTTCAAATTTAACGTGATATTTAACGGCTAATGAAACTATAAAAACACCTTATAGCTTCTTGGCGCTACTTACAGTCTTCGTTCTGTAAAATCTAATAAAATACGGCTGCTATACAGTTCTCCGCTCTTCCCTCTTCCTCTTTTCATTTTAAAACTTTTCTGTGGTCTAAAACTCCTCTAAAACTAAATATCTTTTATCTATAAACTCCTTCCATTGCTGTCTCTTCCAGCAATGAAAAAGCATTGTGCGTTATGTGCTTTAAGCCTCCCCAACCTTTTCGTACAAATTAGATACACACGAACTTCATACCACTCATCTTCGTGTTCCTCTTTGTCCTGCTCTGCTCCCTCTGTTTCCCCTGCCATGTAATTCCACGGCGTCCTCCATTTAGAACAGGACTACATAATAAGCATCCACCTCTATAAGGTGTTCTTGATATCATGGTAAAAGTAGGGACATATTTCTTCTGGGACAATGGATGTCATTTTGAATAGCACTAAGGAAATAATTGTTCTCGATTTTGCCATTTTAGTAAGTCTGAAAATAGAATTGTCCACCCACATCTTTAGGAACTGTCGAGAACACTTGTTTTTTGTTGACAACGAAATAATGCAAGCCTGGTAGAGCCCAGGCTATTGGCGAAAACAAATCCTTGCATACAACTATTGCCATATTTTAATGATGGCAAATTTGAGGATGTTTGGAGTAGATGCTATTATCAATTGCACGATAATTAAGGACTTTTTAATTCTGGAAGCATGCTAAACTTATTTCCAGCATTAGAGATATAAATTTCAAGTATCCTAACTTTTTTGAATGGTGTTTAACGCCCGTTTTTACTACTGAGGCACCACAGGCTGTGGACACGGATGATACATGAGATGAAATGATAAATTGAGAAGGGAGTATTTTTTTTAAGGAAGGAAACGTTCCTGACCTAAGTTTTGGGTACCTCCCCGGCATTTGTCATTAATGAGGACTGAGAAAAACCTGGGCAAAGTCTCAGTCAGGGATGATAGTCCTGGCGGGATTCGAACCCCAGATCTCTCGCTATCGAGTCCGTGCCTTAACGACCTCGGCTACTCATACCCTAATGTAGTTTCCGTAAACCGCATACTTCCGTCAGGCTCAATACCTCTTGTTACACGATCGGATTTGAGACATCTGGGAAATATGCCTACATTCTATGCTGTCTAAAAATTCTTCTACGTGTAATTTCTAAAACACTAAATTACAAGTGAATGATTTGCCTATGCAATTGAGATAGTTATCTTTCTTTTTTCTTCTTCTTTTTTTTTTTTTTTGTTTTTTGTTTTTTGTTTTTTTTTTTTTTTTTTTGTTTTTTTGTTCTGATAGTTACAATATATGAACATACAGAAAGTTGTATCAGTGACATAGGTGACATATCCATTATATATAGTTAACTTGTCTGTTAAAGCAAGGGTCTCAGCGCGTCACAAGGTTATGGATGCCATGAGCGTGGTTGACTGCGGAACCAATCTTCAAAGAAACGGACTCCCCCTCTGCTTGGTAACGCAGCAGATGCCCCATGCAAGCTGAGCCTTCTGCTGCTCAGAAAGATGCTTGAGTACCTACTGCACTCAAATCTTGTGGTATCTCAACCGTCGATGAAATGGTGTGAACAGTTTCCTTGCTCAGTGACAATGTTTCTGCAATATCTCGGGGGAATCAGCAATTCTCCCTTACACGGTTGTCTACGGCTGCAACTGATTGTTTGCTGATGGTTAAGTGAGCTTGACCAGTCTAAGCATGTCCTCAGTGCATACAGGCCCATTACGAAAGTCACCACATTAACTTAACACTTGTTTGTGACAAAAACACGTATACACATGACGATCAATTCCACGAATCCCAGTTGTGGCCATTATTCTGTACATGCAAACAACACACTGCGCCTCAGACCATACCAGCCTGCTTTCTTATATACAGAATCACCTAACAGAGCAAACACAATCTACAACAATCCTAAATATACACTGAAGATATATCTGCTTATATTAGAGGAAATAAATAATTGCTGCTGTCATACTACAGTAAGGGAAAAAATAAATCTACCGAGGGTGCCAAAAAGGTATACACACTTTCACACAGATATCTATTTAATATATTTCAAAGTTGAACTGAAAAACAATAGTAATGTGTAGTGTGATGTTCTGTAAACAGATGTGACTCACATACATCATGATAGTGTTGCTACGTGACAGGTAAATTAACATTGAACAAGTGTAGCCAAGATTATCATATGATGTTCTGTAAACATATGAGACTCGCATACATTATGATAGCATTGCTACAACAGAATGGAGCCAAAATTATCATTTGAATAGCGGAAAACACTGTTGAAGGAGTATTGGAAAACCGAGAACGCCCTTGAAGTTCAAAGGCAATGAAGACATGTGCACCGCGTTCTCCGGATCTATCTCCGTTGGACTTCTACCTATGGGAAACTCTTATGGATGTTGTATACCGTAGAAAACCAGCTACACTGGCAGCACTTCGGGAAGAAACGGCATGTGCTGCAATCGCTGAGGACACTTTCGCAAACGTTGCTCAATCAGTAGTTCAACGTACTCAGAAGTGTATCGACGCCGATGGTGAGCATTTTGAGCAACTGTTGTAACTGTAAAAGTCTAAGATGATTAGTGCTCATCATTTTCTGTTTGTGTGAATTCAGTTTTGTTATGTTAACACACTTTTATCTTTGATTGAAGTGTGTAAATATTTTTGGCACGCTCTGTATATTGCACAATATATGGGTAAGAAAAACATAATCAGGGATTGTTAACTTTCATGAAATCATCGAGTTTTCTGTTAATAGATCCACAGAAAATAAATGCAAATTTTGTAAGAACTATTCCTCGGAATTAAAGAAGTTACTTTCAAGCTATTTCGGCAATAAATATAAAAGTTTACTTTTGTTTAGAGCATGCAAAACATATTTACAAGACGTGTGCCAAGAACTGCAGTGGATGTTTGCAGTGGTACAGACTTAAGTTATTCCATCACATACTAAAAAGTTTAGCCAATTGTAATAACGTTGTATTCTGAGAGTTTTCTACAAGTCTTTGGCGTCATTTTCATTGAATATTTTTCTCGCTTCTGTGATATATGCACGAAAACGTGACTGACGACAACGAAGGATACAAAAACAACGGGGTACATGAGAGGGCGCAATGTATCTCATAGATAATTTCGCTTGGTAATGAAACATAATACCATGATATTGATCAATAATGAACAATGAATTTTATGGGCCAGAGTCATTTACATTAACAGTTACGTCAGTACGCCGAAAAAAAGCGGAAACGTATCACTCACGAAAGGTTAAGAAGCTTGAATTGTTCAGATACACCAAACAATTCTACGGTGTATAATGCAATGCGAGCGATTACTGCTACAGGCCTTAAAATGATTTTCGTTTCAGAATTTATCAACTCAGTTCCGTAACTTACACACTTGTAGATTAAATACTTGGACAAAATGCCTCTCTGCCGAAGCCTATCTTTAGTCCTTTTCATTTGGAAAACAACACCATAGATAATGAAATAAGATTTTCATACTGTCGATATATTATTCAAAATGAAATTTGAAACTTGCGTCATGTTTAATAGCATAATAAATTAATAAGATAATTAATTATTCTCTAATAGAATAATAAATTAAAAGTAATAAAAATAATACTTCGTGGTTGAATAAGATATTTAATTCCTTATTAAATGCATATATAAGTACATTAAATATATTATCCAACAATGACATCTATATATAGTATGGGCTAGAGGAGCTTGTATATTCTTTAAGAAACAATTGAAACTTTTATTCCCAAATACGACTATAGGGTATTTATACAACAAGTAAGTAAAAGAACAAGAAAATAAGTTAAATATTCTGTTTGTTATAAACACTAATTTAAGTTTAATTAATAACTCAATAATAAAAATGGCATCCCATTAAAGAACTAATTTCCTAATAAGTGGAAAACAATTGCAAATTATATATTGTTTAAAAAATGACGTTCAAATAGAAAGTTTACAGTGATACATTTCTAACTGGTTGAAATTAAATTCACTCTTTTAACAGATTGGTAACTGTTGTAAGAAGAAAATTATATATATATATATATATATATGAAAGAAAAATAAAATAAAGTAACACTAGTAACAGTAATTGTAAAAGCACAAAAGGATAAAACACTAAGAGAAAGACATACTTGTAATCGAAATTTCAAGTTTAACTTTCTCTTAGTGTTTTATCCCTTTCTGTTTTTATAAATACTGTTAATTTTCCAAATTCAATTCAGGATTTTTTAATGGTGTTTAACGCACTTTTTTATTACTGAGGCACCACAGGCGGTGAACACTGGTGATACATGAAATGAAATGTTATATTGAATAAGTTTTTTTTTTTTTTTAAGGAAGGAATCGTTCCATGCCTAAGTTTAGGGTACCTTCTTACCAGCATTTGTCATTTATGAAGACTGAGTAAAACCTGGAAATAAACTCAGTCAGGGAGAACGGTCCTGGTGGGATTCGAATCCCAGACCTCTCGCTCACGAGTCCGTGCCTTAACGACCTCGGCCACACTTGGCGGTACAATTGAGGGTTCTCATCCATATTTAACTCATTCTTAATGGGCGCCAATTGTTTTATCAAGATTTTGCTGTAAAACTTGTCATTATCTATTTACTTTCTGAACCAACTCTTATCCAGTAGTTCTTTATTTGTTCACGGTTTTATTTCGTTTTGTGATAAGTTCTAAAAAGGAACATTTTGTTTCTTACTATATTTTAGCTGTAACTCAAAAAGCACACATAATCTTAAAGAGGGATAAAGCAATACAACACAGTGATACACTTGACCTACATGACCGTGTTACTGCGCTTATATCTTTTCCCGTGTATAGCCTAATAGCTGTGTGGTATTGAGAGCGAGCCCAGGCGAATTGAAGGCTCGATATATTTAGTACATTGAGATTATTACCCTACTGGGTGGTAGAGCGTGACTATGTACTGGGACAAAGTCGTCAAGGCTGCATAAGGCTTTATGCATGTGCGGGTAGCAGCTTGTATCTATTTTGAGGGAGGCTTTGTCATCGAGTGGTTGTGCATTCGTGTGTAAACTATGTGTGACATTTGTGTGGGTGTGATGACAAAATCGGAACTGCCACATTGTCCACGCCCCTGAATGATGGCTTCTAAAACACTCTGCTCCTAATGTTAAGAAAATTTTAGTTTCATTTTCAATCTGGGGACATTCGTGTTCTTCCTGCAGATATGATGATTGGAATTATAGAAAAAAATCGATAGCTGTATGAAATAAGGACGGAACGAAGAATGTCATGAAACTAATATAAATATAGGAATGTTAGTTGAAAACTGAGAATCCCAACCACGGATCTTCAGATTTCCGTTCTGAAGCTCTAGCAAACTTCTCTATCTAGTTCCTTATATCCCGCAGAACTTCAAATCCCAGCCATAACCCGATTTTTTCAAATCTAATTCTTTGTTTCCAAATAATGTCCTACACAGGGATAGTGTGAAAGAAATAATTGTATATATAAATGTAGAACGGTTCATACCTTGGGCGATGATTGGATCAATAGGGACTTTAAAATTAACTAATTCACTTAAAAAAAGACTAGATAGCGTTAGGAATTTTAAAAGGACAATGTTAAAGAAATCAAAAGAAACAGTAAAGTCTGATGTTATTATGGTAATAAGCTGGCATATAAAATGGATTATTGATCTAAAGCATTCAAAAACCCTTGAAAAGAGGATGTTCAGGGGAAAATATTCCTGATTCACACATTTTGCCACTGGTACATAAGATTAAATGCGCCAAAAGAAATGACATAATTAACTAGCCGAAGCAAAAATTTGCTCATAATTGAAGGAGCCTCGACCCACAAGTGCTATGCAGGTATCGTTAATCAGGCGGTTGAAGAAAATGGTAATGAATATTATGAAAGGTGAACTGCTTTAAAGAGGAAGAAGAATTGGGAATATTGTGGGTACATAATTTCTTAAAAAGAGTAAAAATAAAAATAATTGTCATAAAATAAGTCGAATGTATGTGTGTTGTTTGAGATATTGTTAAATCTGTATGTTTTGTGCAAAAAAAAAAACAATTATTCATTTTTTTTTAGATAGTGATCGGGTATACAACACATTTGTTGTTCCACATTATAACCATATAAGTATTGGCTTTGTAAAGCTACATTCAACTTATCTCGTTCCTCTTTATTTGTGTCGCAGTGCATTTTTCTATTCTTTTGGTTTTTAGTTAGCATTTGGGGCAAATCTGTTTTCGTTTGTTTGTTTTTAAATAATGCTTCTCATATCACGTCTTTCCTTCACAACTTGAAATTCTGCAGGCTTATTTCTTGCATTTTTCAGTGTGTCCATTAATTATTTGGTTACGATAATTCAAACTCCAAAGCACATTTACTTTCTTATTGTTCTTTATGTTAGGACCCAGCTCGGATGAACCGAAACTCGGAAGAGGAAACCCAGCGAAATAATGGAAGAGAGGCTCGAAGTTGCTACCTGCAATTTCTATAGACGACCTTCGGTGGAAACCAAAGCTCTATGGAAAAAATTAACTTGCCTCTCGCGCATTCAAGGATCTGAGGCCTATATTCTATTGGCTGAAAAAAAAACCTACGCCGGCGGTAGGTTTCCCATCAGGTCCCCTTTGTGAGGCGTATTTATGATTTCCGTTTCTGTATTAAACATAAAAAGGAGTGCGTAATTAACTCTACGGAAACTCGTTACGCTTCTTAAATCAAAGCATCGAATTTAGTCATTTTAAGACTGAACAGAATATGCATAAAGACTTCGGGTGTTTTTGAACGCAACATAATCAAAAAATCAAACTCTAACTAACTGTTTTGTATTAATCTTAAATAATTACTGTTATTTAATGATTTTAATCTGTATTTTTTTTTTTTTTTTTTTGAAAATGTAATATTTCCATGCGTTTTATCATCGATATATTAAGTACGTGTGTTCTACAGGATAAGATAAATGTTTCTTTCCTCAAACATTTTAAAAAAGAATAACAGTTTCCTTATGTTTCATTGTGTATTTCTTGACAAATTTGTTCCAAGTGTAGATCATAGATTTTACGGTCCACATCACCCATTCTCAAACAGCACAAAATAATAAAGGATTCATACCTAAGTTCTGGAATTCGATTAACTGTAGAACATGATTCCGATCCCATGGTTTCTGAACAATAAATTCATTTTTCATAACGCCCTAAAGAAAAAAGTGCATATGGTGCAAGGTCGCATGGCCTAGGTAGTCATTCTACTGAACCACGACGTGCAATCCGTTTAAGCAATTGCTTGCTTCAAAAAGTTCCTCACCTCTAAATTGTACCAAGTGGGGTGACTCACGCGGTTACTTTGGGAGTTCGCGGGTTCAAATCGTGACTTTGGGTTTTCTTGTGGTTTTCCCTGGTCACTTAGGCGAATTCTGGAATGGATCTTTGCTATCCTGAATTTTACCCACCCTCTCATTTTATATAATTTTATTCCGTTGGTTCTTTTAGGGCCGAAAATGTCAGGCGAGGTGAGCTGTGTGCAGTTTGACGGCGGCTTGCGCCTTGGAAAGCTTTTGCCTTGTGTCTTTCATCTCATACCTAAGGGGCAAGCCATTGGGCAAGGCTGAATTGCCGAAATAACCTCCGACTCTAACAATACAATCCATTCCACCTCTTAACTATGAGACGGTGCTCCATTCTGTTGCAATTTCAAATACAGGGTATTCGAGAAGGCACTTCCCATTTAAAATTATCACACTTTCTTTATTTCTTAACAATTTGTAAGGAACTAGTGGTATTAGTGTTGAAGTTTTGTTTGACATGTTCTTGAATCTCCACATAAGCTTCAGCATTTACTTAAGCGGACCGATACGCTTTCTATGGGTGCACAGTTCTCCATAAAATGAAGTTATGGCTTGTTGCCCTGCAGCTGCAATCGCCTCTTGAGAACAAACGAAATTCCAAGGAGGCAAATTCTGGGGATTATAGTGGACGCTCCAAAAATTCATATCCTCAAAGTTCCTATTGCTAAAACAATATTGTGAGCAAGTGCATTGTCTTGAAGAAAATCTTTTTACTTTCTTCTGCAGACTGGGTCATATATAAGGAAGTTTTTCATCTGGTGACTGCAAAAAAATTAAATACTACTGGCTACAGTTTTAAAGCTCTTAATGAAATGTCTTTAGCGTTCCGTAAGACTGATGTAGTTGGAAAATACTTTGTCTTCTTTGGCACTGAACAACCGTCTTCTGTCCGTTGTTTTGAATCCTGGTATGATGGTTGATTCAAATCTTATGTCAACGCATAAAATCAGTTCTATTGCTGTTAAAACACTCTAATCACTATTGCAATTTTTTGTACGAATGTGCTGTGCCGTTTGTGGAAAATTCGTGATTTCCGATCAACTTAATAGCCTCTTCTTGATTTTCTTTAAGGACCACGTCAGCATTGTGTGATGAGCAGGCTGGTTGGCGATTGCTCAAGTGAGTTCTCGAAATTGGGGGTTCTGAAAACATTTTGCTTCTGTGCTCTCTGAACTCTTGAATTATAAATTACTTGGCCCGGAACCTTCTTCATAACCTACACCCAGTGGTCCAGATACAATGTATCTTTAATTTTTTTTGTTATATATTGACTATTTTCTATAAATTTGCTTGACATTTGTAAGCCAAGTTATTGATATTGTGGTTAATTCCGGCACAGCATTAAAGTATTTTATTCCTTGTTAAAGCAGGAGATTTCATGTCATGCTTATATCATAATATTTGCAATGCTAGTAATTTGATTAATCATCATGAGGTGTGTCAAAATATTTGCAGGTTTATAGCTTTAAATTTAAATATTCAAAACTTTGAATTGAATTTTGAAATTGTTTATAATAGCTTCAAATCCTGATGTACGTTTACACCAGTTATATGTTAAAGTTCTTTATTGTTTTATCACAATGTCTTGTATTTAAACATTTTAATGTGCATTACATTTGTTTGGTAATTTTTATTTTTCAGCAAATTATATTAATTATATTGTTTCACTGTTAGAAATTGTGTAAATTTTTCTACCTCACCCGTACTGCAAAGTTACCTTGGGGCTTTCTTCCAGCATACTTAAAAATGTTAAAATATGTCTTACATCAACGGTAGGGAGACGAATTCAGTTTATTAAATAATTATCCCTAAGATATACAGACAGAAACTTGATATGCTGTTTTATATATTAAAAGTATGTCAATCTAAACAAGAGAATAAAATATACTCAAAAAGCGCCAATTTATAACTGTTTAATTTTGGGTTTTTTAGAATAATTAATTGCTTAATTTAATATGAAGATGCTGGGCACAGCTAACTACAGCTGTGTTTTAAATGCTTCCCCATAACAACATGATATTTTACCCAAATATCACACAGAATATTTTTTTATAGTTTTTAAGTATTCTTTCGTTTTTCAACACAGTATAATTTGGGCAAGTAATTTTAAGACAAAATAGAACAGTTCACTCCTGTCAAGGGAGGGATTTTATCGCATATATTTTTTTACATAGTTTACTGTAAAATAATAGTTATAAATATGCTTCGTACATTCAACAGCATTTGTTACTAGTATACGTTAAGGCTCAAATTTATTCATTTAAGGTAAAAAGGTATGCATTTATTTACTTTTACGTACGTTTGCATCAGTTTTAAAGTAATCAAATCCTTATTGCTAAGGCCTAGATTAGCAATACCTACATTAAGAGTTTATAGTGCACTATTTTTATGTAATCAATCACATATAGATTGAAAATGTTCAATGGTTGAAAAATGTGATCTATTTAATAGATCTGAGGAAGTAAAACTCCTTGAAAACTACAAATACATCAAGAAAATGTTTATGGATGAGAGGTTAGTACTTTCTACCGTTCCGTACGTGTATAAAGAGCGTGTAGCAAAGCCCAAGTGAAACAAAACTTACGGGAAAAACGAGTGTGCTGTTAAACGCATGTGTAGATACAGATATAATTATAATGGCTTTACTAATTAACGATGGCAGGCATTTTAAGGTTTCCAATGATATGTATATATTACATCTGCACCATCTTGTCGCAGAAGCCTTATATAGGAAATTAGCGAATCCAGAGCTCGGAACATTTTCACATACACAGTTCAAACATGAGAGAGAAAGCACCTCCTTGTATTCTTGACTGCTGTTCGAAAGGCTGGAGTTCGATTCCCAATACCTGCTTAGGAATTTTTCTAAGCTAGGGAGGTATAAAACAGGGTTCTCCCAGCCTCATTAGTCAACTGGGATAGCTGTCTTATAGAGAGGTGCCGTTTTTGATCTAGAAAGGCAACCCGTGGGGTGCCGACATGTTGATCACATCTCCCCCTCCAATACTGCCCTCTATCAATAATGTCATGAGATGAAGGTAGAGGAAGCAGAGGTCGCCGCGGCAGGCCAAGGCTCGCCCTGGGCTGTAGCGCCAATGAGAAGAAGAAGAATGAGAGATATTGTATATTTAATGGCGCAAGCATAGTGTGTGTCCTTAAAATTCATTTTACTGTATATGAGAGTTTAAAATAAATATATAGGATGCAAGAAAACACTAAACGAAAAGAAAAAATAATATAATTCTCAATCGAAACAGATATTTGGCTCATTCATAAAGAAAATTGCATTTCGACTAAAGAATTTATGAAAGTACGTGTTCCATGTAAGTCTTCTTACAGATAAACGTAATTATGCCATTATAGATGCCAGCACATCGTTAAACTATCATTTATTCAACTTCGATTGCTATCTTGAGCTCAACGATAGATTTCCGATTGTTTTCTTATACTTTACCCTAAATACAACTCTGAAGTAAAAAGTTGCAGATGCCAACCAGTAGGGAGGACAATCCATCTCTTTATTCAATGTTTGGCCATAATACATAAAGAAAGGAAAATAATCTCTGCCAGTAAGTTTAGGTTTACAGCAGGAATGTCGCCTATCACCTGCCATTTTAATATATATACTTAGACAATGCTGTAAGAGTGTTGAAAAAACAGCTAATAAATTTTAATATCAAATATAATATTAAAAAATATGCCAGTTTTAAATACAGTTATGTTCGCGGATGACCAAGTTCTGTTTTGTGACGATTAAAATAATATACAAAAAGTTCTGAAATTTGAAACTATAATCTTACTACACCTACAGAAAAGTAAAAAGTTACGGCATTCATAGGTAATAAAGTCAATATTGATGGTTGAAAATGAAATCATTAAACAAGTTGAACTCTTTAATATTTATACTGTCAAGTATATCTCGGCTAAATATTTGCACATTAACTGTAAAAATGTAATCAAACGTGCATTAAGGAAAACTATAATGGAAACTCAACTAAATTTCAATAAAGTAATTGGCGATGACTAGTTGCGTATATGATAGCAAAAACTATACTTTAACAAATACGAATAACGGTAGGATTCAGGCCTATTATTTCTAAGATCAGTGAAAAGAGTATCACGAGAAAATATGATAAGAAATGAAACTATAAGAAAGGAATTGAAAGTAAAAGATTTACACAATAAAATAACTGGTATAGACAGAACTGGTTAGAGCATATCAAACGCATACCTTGAGAGAGAATTCCACATTTTTTTTAAATATTTACCTAAAGGAAAAAGAGATCTGAGCAGGTCCAGAAAACTGGTAAAAGATCAGTTTTATGTAACTGCAAGGGGACGTATATCATAAAGTATGGGTAGATAGTGATGATGTTTATAATCTAGGGCAATGTCTTGATCGTAAAGAAGCTATAAACACTCTGTGTTTGAACTGACCTTGGTCATTCTTGTATGAGTTGCATGCTGTCAGTGCCACAATTACCTGAGCAAATGTAACAAAAGTGTCCTCAAGCTGACCTCAAAACTCCCACATACAGTTACAGTTCCAGCAATAAACACTGGGTCAGGTCTTGTCAAACAGTAACACGTTTCAGATGAAGCGACTTTTGCTGTAAGAAGTGAGCTCCAGATTTTGCAGATCTGCTTGTTTGTTTTTGCATGAGCTCCAACAAGTTTTTTAGCAGATAATGCTTTTGAAGGTCTGTCGGCGTTTCCCTTAAGATGATCGTTTGTTAGAACTTCTCTATCAAAATGGCGGTTGCTTGCTTATGTGGTGAAAGTGCTATAATGTTTGCTCTTTCATAATAAATGAATAAAATGAATTCTTGAGGGCTCTAGGGTGTCACATTTGCACGATATATTGCAATCTGAGAACTATCAAACATGAAGTTTAGAGCTGGTACCTCTTAAGGCGATAAAAATACTTTGGTATGGTTTCCTTAAGTCCATTTTACTGTTAATTTTTATAGTGTACGCTGAACTTATCACGCATATTTACTTCACTTTCTAAAATTCGTTCATATCTTTCTCGTTACGACCCAATTTAGTTCTTTCTCAATGCCATACCTGCGTCATGCATTCCTATAAACACGTAAAAAGCGAAATTTTGACATTCATTTGTTTTTAACTTCAAATCAAACACGTGACCAATAAATTCTATATAACCATTTGCCATGTTTACTGCTATTAAATTTTATGCATTTCACAGTTTTAATAGAAATACCGAAGACATAACTAACAAATTATATCAGTGGATGTTGGCGCGTAAGCTCATTTAGATTGCTTCATTTGTTTCAGATGGAAAGTATCATATGCTGCCATCCGGCGAGTTAATGATCCTCAATATCACAGCCAGTGACGCTGTTATGAAGTACAGATGTCGAACACACCATCAGCTGACGCAAGAGGCGGTAGTTAGTCGAAATGTTGGTCGGATTCAGCTTACGGGTAAGTATCGACAATACAGTCTGAAAAGGTTTCACTGTTCGCAGTAGAGTTACTAGAGAAAATCCCCGCAACTTCTGCTAAGACCTCTGGACTAAGCCCTGTCGTGAAAGTTTATGTATCCTGCAGGACGATTTGACATTCCCATTGTCCGCAGTGCCGTCTTTTATGATGCAGCTTATCGTGGAGCTCTTAGCGAAGACGACAGAGGCAGCAAAATCCCTGACAGGAAATACCCTTCATCTTCAACCCATTTTCAAACACACTACCATATCTGCAGATGCTTTCTGATCGTCCGTCTTTGCAGTCCATGGGTTGTAAGCTACTTGTGTAGGGGGATAGGCGAATTTACGAAAAGACTATAATATCCCGTCAAAAATTAACTTGAATTTTTTAAAATAGGTTTTTGTAATCATCGGTTCTGGAAATTGTGGTTTATATAGACTTGAAATTCATGTTTAAACATTTCACCTAATTACTAGTAAAATTAATTAAATAATAAGAATTTTGTCTTAACTTTATTACAATATTACTTACATGTATTGTTTTGGTAAAGTCTTAACCCAACTACCCTTCTCATCAACTGCAAACCTGTAACACCGCAAATATCCTTCAAGGAGCGAATCAAGTGAAAGTCCAATGGCTCTAAGTATGGAATACATTGTAGATTATTCAACACTTCATATTTCTGATCATTTACTGCACTAACATAGAGCTACTAGTCAGCATGACTTTCCCAGCCAAAACCTGAGCCTTTATCTTGACTGCAGACTACAGGTGCTTCCACTCTTGATTCTCTACTACTCTTAGTTTCATAACGGCAAGCTACCAAGCAGCTGCCTTGGGACTCATCTGCGACACACTTAACGTATACCGGAGGTTATAACAAATAATACTGACTCGCATTGTATTCTGTTACAGTTAATCAACAATAACTCACGGATTTCATTTTTCGTTTTACTGTTTCACTCTAGCAGTTGGACTACAAACTGGTCTCTCCCTCCTGGATTTGTTTTTCGTTTAAAAAGATTCCATCCATTTCTGTTCTCTGCCCTGACTCGGACAACTCTCCCAACAATGAACCTTCATTGTGATTTAGATGTTAGAAGGTTCAACATCTGACGAAAACGTTTGTTATTGCTCTTCCACAGTGCAAAACTGCAGACCGGCCATGTTTAAGAGCTATTGCTCGATGGCCAAGATCCCGCTAAGGTAATCACTAAGGAGTCATTATTATGTTCTGTAATAAATGTTTATTTCTATATCTTTTCACAAACTTCAGAATAAAAATCCTATTATTTAATGACTTTCCCTTGTATAAACGTATAAAATATTGAATAGGTTACGTTAATTCCTGTACACTTATTTATACATTTATTAGTTATACGTTTTTGTGTACTATGTGTCAACCATTGCCTTTATTTCAGGTTGAGCTCCTCAGAATTTGAAGAATATTTAAATTGTGTATTTTCACATTTCACTTTCTTGACAGTGTTTTCTAAATCGGATTATTTAATAAATAATTCTAAACACTTAGTATGCACTGCGAAAAACGTAGGAGGTATTTACCAGATAATTTTAACTGAAATACAGATACTCCATAAAAAAAAAAACTGTTTCAGCTTAATCATTTTAAACTAATGTGCATGCATTAGTGGAAACATAAGGTTTAGAGGCAGGTACTTTACTGAAGATTTTACAATTCACAGTGAGAACATCACTGTGAGATTATAAGAACAAGACACAGAAAGCTGATAAATAAATTTTATATGCCTAGTTTTCACTAGAAATTGATGTGGTATTTTGCAGTTACTAAAGAACAACGGAATATAATCTGAAACATTAGAGAGCCAACTTAGAACGAGAATAGCAATCTATAAAACACAGAATTGTTTTTAGCCTGAGTTCGCGGCTCAACGCCGGGCGAGATTAAGGTTTCCCCAATGACCGACATCGACATATTCCCCTTGCGTTTGTAATTGCATCAGTAACAGTCTTCACTCGGCAATGGATTGAATTGTTTTGAGTGGCACTTCAGCTATGCTCACGGCTAACCGTTTGTGCCTATGCCCATAATAAGAGCATCTCCGGGAGGAACAGATAGATGAGTTCAGGGAGATACCGCGCTGCCAGGATCTACGGGTGGTCACTATGCGTGCGTAGAGTCCCTAATATGTTTCCACATTGAAGAACTCGACCGCAGTGAAGTTCCTCATAAGGTCCGCTTCTTCCATACCAGACTCCGGGGCAGGAACTTTTCCAAAGCGCAAGCCACCAACACAGCACACCAGTGCACCTCACCCTGGCACTTCAACCCTGTAACAGAACTAACGAAACGATATGGAATTGGGGATGACATTTTATGCAAAGTAAAAATCCTAAGTGACCAGAGTAAAGCACGAAAAAAATCCAAGATCTGAACGCTGGTTTCAAGAAATTTTAACCCGGTACCCGCTCTGTAATAACCTTTAGAAAACGTTCGCGTTATATGTTTTTAATACAATAGCATTTAAATTCAATTCCAAAGATATTAATGACTTCATAATACACACTGAAAATGTTTCAATGAAAAGGAGGAAATTCTAGCCCAAGTGAGCAAACAGAAGGGAAATACCACCGCCATTTGTTTGACTTCAGTCGCTCGGGACTGTAGCCAGGCAGCCAGGTAACTTTCCGTGACTTTGTGAAGACAATTAGTAAGTGCATTAGGTCTGCTCTCTCCATGCACTGCAGCCACGTGCTCCATGTGAAGTGAAAATCGTGCAGCGAGTATAAGTTCGGCTCTCTTCGCTGTAGCTCGGGGCTGCAGCCAGGTGCCAGTCTCTGTTCAGGGGCTAATGTCAAGTGTTTTATTTATGTATACTTCTTGAAAGTACATTATATTACCCTCTTTGCTAAGCTTGTATTTAGTTCAATGCTAAGTACGGGTGTGTTCAAGATTTGTTGACCTTTCTAATTATAGATTTCTCATTATTGTATTTTAAATGCTTTGTTTTCCGTAGCATTATCGACAATAAAACGGGGAGGAGATTACATATCTGCCTCCATAGGCCATTAAATTTTGCATGTACTTTAATTGTCTCACTCTACGAGAGAGATCATTGCTATCCAAAGCTGTTAAGATCACGTCAGTAAGAGAATCACTTGCCGTGTGAGTGGAGTATTCGTGTGCAACAGTTGTATATCTTGCTTTCAAATAAAGAGGAAACATTTTTCTATACACATATTGATTTAAGCATATTAACACAGGTTCTACGACAAATTTAAAACATAATTTTCCGGTGTTATAATTCCCACTCCTACAGAAATCCATTTTTTTTTTATTGCTTTTCGGAAGACAGCAAGTATTAAACTGAAAAATCCAGAATTTGTAATAGGGTTTTCATCTTTGTAACTGGAAATGCAAATTATCCTAAAAATACCTTGGGCGTTTTTCTCAACAAACTTTTTTTTATATTCTTCTGTGCAAAAAAAAAAAAAAAAAAAAAAAAAAAGTAAAACAAAAAATTGTAATACAGGAGTACAATTGGAAATCGTGTGCAATGTATTTATTGCAGAAAAGGCTAAAGCGTTATTTTCTTCTCCAAGCATTGTTAGGTCCTCATTTTACAAATACAAAATAAACGGTTATTAATTCTCTAAAAAAATTCAATCTGCTTCATGAATGACTTGTTTAGATGAGCGGCATAGCATTAACTTAATGAATGGACGGATAGTACCCATAAGTACTCAGTTTCCGATTAAAAGGTGAGTATAACTGAAATCCTCGTGTGCGTCACTGTTATTAATTATTTGTATCTTTCTGTGGAAATACTGAGCTAAATACAATACTGGTCATTAAAATTGCAACGCCCAAAAGAGACACGTTAACCGACCTCACATTTTCTCAGAAGGAACGAGTTAGAGTCGTCAAAGATACAACAGCAATACCAGTAGGTATCTGAATTTGATCAAGTATAATTGTGCTATACTGAGAGTGCGGGATGTCATTCTGAGAAATCGGCACTCGTGTTGAATGAAAGTCGCCCACGGCGAAACGATTAGATCATTGGATCAAGGTAGAACAAACACACAGACGTGAAGGAATCCAATGTCCTCGTCAAACAACCGAACGAGAAGACAAACATTTCCATACAACTATTATGAACACGCAACAATGTATTGCAGTTTTAATGGCCAGCAGTGCATAAATTAAGAATGTTCAGTGAAATAACGTTTAGCGAAAATAAAAGGTGAACATAAAGTATTTTAAGGAACGCAGTCTCTATATTTCCTTACAACTTTGAGAAATTTATAATTACTAGATATATGAAAGATCCAGAAACGAGATTTTTTTTGTATGTTAGACTCATATTGATCATAAATTATACATAGTGCAAAGTAACCTAAATATTTTCAATTTAACAAAATAATAAAAAATGTTGTACCTTTAATTATTTTAATAACGACATGTTACAAATATAGTGGTAGAAGAGCGTAGTTACACTTTTTAAGACGAGAAGACTAAGTTCGCTGAACCGAGGGAGCTAAACGTTCAAGATATAGAAAGATTCAAAGTTGTATAAATAGCCATGGTTGTTTTTAAACACACTTTGATGCAAGCCAACTTGTAGCAATATTAAAAAGCCGTTGTAATTAGGAAATTTTATTGCATATCTTAAATAATTTAATCCGTAGTATTAATACTGTAACCATGATACTTCTCTTCTGCATTAAGTTCAGATTGATCACACAAGTAGTATTGTGCATGAACATATGAGCTTCAAATATTCTAATTCATATACCTTACTAAAATAGAAAATACCCCTGAAACCTTTACTTTACTTAGCAAAGGAGATAAAAAATATTACTTTCATTATGTAGACAATCGTTATCTACCTGTACATGTGTTTTTCCTGCAAAACTCTTCTTTTTGCGCACTTTTTCTTGCTTCACGCGTAATGAAATCCACTCGACCAGATCAAACGAAACGGAATGTGAAACTTCATTTGCATAGGTCAACATTTACGGGTGCTTCATCCCGGATCTCGTTCTCCCTGCCTCTCTGAACGGAACAAGTTGGAGCTGACATCATTTCATGGCCGCCATGTAAACAGGGTGCTTCGCTTCCTTCCCCGCCGCTCCCCTTTTTGCCACCTTCCCTCTGGAGGAGCACGCAACCTCCTTGATTGGGACAGAGTGACTGTTTCTGCTAAAGGGACAACGCCAGACTTCAATTAGATCTAGTTGGGTCGAGGTCTCGATAGAGAAATTAGCTTAGTACAACCCCCTTCCTTGTACAAGAATGTAGTAACGCTTAAACAGCTGACAGTAGGTGTGTGCGCAGGCGCTCTAAACTGGAACAACATTCATAGGACAAACAATTATCTGCACGGAATGTATCAAAGGGTTTCTGGCAATATAGACGTTGGGAAACTTCAGTTATATTTAGGCATGCTTAAAGCTTATTTCCTGTGGCTTTGCTGCTATGGAAACATCTCGCACTAGGAAATATTCAATTTATCGTATATAAACTTAAACAGGAGTTTACAAGCACCGTGAACGGGGCTAACTATCAGTATTAAGCATTAGTAAATTATTTAAGTATTTTCAGCTTATAGCGCTGTAAAATATGAATATTTTATGTTATAAACAATTTATATACATATATAAACTATTCCATCTAAATATTACTCCATTTCTACGTTAATTTCTGTGCAGATAAATTATTCAGTCAAATGTATACCTTACAGTCAAAATAAAATCAGACTATTGCGAACTATTTTTGGTAAATGTGAACATTATCTAAACAAAGAGGTAGATATTGGAAATATTTTGGTTTTAGCTTATTGTTAACAACTATCATTTGCCTTTGGCGGATGTCGTAAATGCACTGTTACTCATATTATTTTGCATGTTCCCCGCTGCGATACGCTATTGGACTAGTATCTGCACAAGGTTTTTTTTTTATTTAATTTATTTACGGACGCTCTTTAATATCTCAGGTCATCAGCGTCCCATTCAAATCAGAGCGTGAAACGGCCGACAAATTTTGCTCAAAGGCCTCTCTTTCAGGCTTGAGGTTCTTTTTCGTGCCGTAAATGTACGACACGGGACCTACGGCTTTACTTCCCTTCCGAAGAAAGCCATGCTTAGGATTTTTACACCCTGAAAAAATACACCCATCCTGGCCGGGTTTGAACCCGCGATCTTGGGTTTAGAAGGCAGGTATGGTTACCACTACACCACCAGGACCGACTCTCTGCACAAGGGAACAACTGATTTCAAAATAATTTATATGCTTTCAGTTAAATGTGGTTTTGTATAATTGCTGTTTTATTCCTCAATAATGTTCATATAATGATGTGCCTAATAATCCACTGCCTTAAGAATCAGCTCACGATTGTGTTTGTTTCTTTGTGAAAGTTATTTAAATAAAAAAATGTGGTTTTTGGTTAAAATTAAAAAACTAAATGGATATCTCGCAGAAAACGTTTACTACAGTTGTTTCTTGATGTTTTAAAATACTGAAATGACAGTCAACTTCATTTGAACATAATTAACTTGGAACTTTTACTAATGCATGGTACCATACTGCCATAACCTAAAAGGTGTAAGCCTAACCAAATGCTTATTAAATACGCTACCACTGCCAATCAAAAAATGTATGATTATGTATTGATGTTTCAGCAATAACAAAGCACTTTTACACTAATCAATGTAACATTAATCATTTAGAGGGAAAATGATTGAGCTAGGTTTGTCGACATTACCACACTGTCTTTGTAAATGTGTACACTTTCCAGTAAGTGTGAAAGTTTTATGGTAAAAATGAGGCAATATGTAACGATTTCTTTCTGTTGCCTACATTTACGAAGCAATGGGGCATACGTTTATAATAAATAACTGTGAACATTAACTGTATTTCCCACCGTGAGAATTTCATATACAAAATTACAATTTATGAAACATTTTGTTAATTTTTAGTTTCCATATTATACAATGCTACTTGCGATTAATTACTTTTAATGTTTAGACTACAACATGACATTTTATGGTCATTTTGGTAGCTTTCTGTTAATTCGCCAAGCGGGTAGTCTTAGGAATCGAACGAGTGTTGGCTGCAAGTATAAGAAATGATATTGGCGTTACAAGCATATGGTGTGATGTAATCAGTTACATAATTTTGTACGTAAAAGTCGTTTTTCTTCCTTATTAGCTTAGGTTTAGTCCTTACTGGGTTTTAGCATAAGTACAGCGCTATCTGGCATTCAAAGTCGACATGTTCACAGTTTCAGTCCTCGAGCACGTTAAGGAATATTATGAGGGAAGTGTAAATCATAAGGTAATGAGTTTGATAGCAGTACATTACATTTTGTTACACTTGTCAGATTGGAAATGAATTACAACAACTAACACATAGACGTTAACCTTAGCCACTTCGGTTCGGAGCATTAGTGGTTTATTTTATACTACACATACATTAAGTTATGTATTACTAACATTTTCTGTTAATATGGAATTTTAAGACACTTAAGAGCAAATTAAAAGCTCTATTCTTTATAGCTACACAAATAAATATTTAGAAGCTTTCTCTTTGCTGCCGAGTAGTTTAAATAAATTAAAAAATGTGAACTTTCTTAAAAAGGGAAACATATCAAATGTAACCTGAAACACGAAACTCCTTCAGTGCCAGCTGGAGTATTTTCCAGGCTATTTTTAATCATTTTTATTGTTATTAGTTATATACTGTACACATACCAACTTTATTTTTCTCTCTGAATCAATAGACCGCCACGGGTGGCCGAAGTCGTTAAGGCGCGGACTCGTGAGCGGGAGCTCTGGGTTCGAACCAGGACCGTCCTCCCTGATTGAGGTTTTTTCCATGTTTTCCTCAGTCCTCATAAATGACAAATGCCGGGAACGTGCCTTAAACTTAGGCCTGGAACGATTCCTTCCTTAAATCCTTTCCCAATATATCATTTCATCTCATGTATCATCAGTGTCCATCGCCTGTGGTGTCCCAGTAGTAAAAACGGGCGTTAAACACCATTCATTCTTTCTCTGAATCAATATGCCCAATATCATTTTCCTTCAACAAGCCATTAGCTCATACTTCTCATACGGGTGACTGAGGCCGAGGCGACTTGTGAGCAGGAGATCTGGGGTTCGATTCCCACCGCCCTCCCTTACCGAGGTTTTTTCCAGACTTTCTTCAGTCCTCATAAATGGCATATGTCGGGGAGATACCCTAAACTTAGGCCTGGAATGCTTCCTCCCTATAAAGAAAAAAGAAAGTCTTCCCCAATTTATCATTTCATCTCATGTATCATCAGTGTCACCGCCTGTGATGCTTCAGTAATAAATACGGGCGTTAAACACTATTAAAAAACCCACAACGGTGAAATAACTGTCATTTTTCTATACTTCTCTTTATCATACTGTGTAAACGTTCATTAGAATTTTGGAGTTTTTCTTCTGACACAGCTCTGAAAAGCAAACATCCTTTTATAGGTAGAAAGTCTAGGAGATATATCTTAACATAGTTGTCAAAGGCAGTGTTTTTAAACAAATATAAGTGGTAGAAATAGTCGGGAAAAAAGCAGTTGCGGCGTTTTAAAGGCTCATAAACGTCTTACACATGATCATTAAAAGTGTCAAATGGCGTGATAACAGACCTTCAAAGATAAAAATGAATAACATATTATTCAAATTCAGGGTTACGTCTAAATTAAGTGGTCAATACTTTCGGCTTTATTTTGTGTGTGTATATGCACATTATATAGGTGTTGATGAACAACGCCGAAATATTTAAGTGTATATAGAGGGTTATTAGACAAATAATTGAAATTCCAACCTAGGATCATAGACACAAAATGTTGAAGTAAGTGTAATTTGGTGCTCAGTAATTCACACTAAAGCTATATAGCATACAAATTCAGTTAGAATGACTTCAAGCCTCCTCAATAATCGAAATAAAGCTGGTTGTTAATAATCACTAAACTTAGCGTTAAATGATCTGCAAATTTTCAGGTTAAACACACGATTGCACGCTACTACAAAAGAAATTTAGTTGTTAGAAACAAAACCTCTATTAAACTTTTTTCCTATCAACTGTTTCATGTAACAGTTGTTTGTTTTGTAACCAAAAGATATGACAAAATAGCTCATCAAATAAATAAATTGAAGAATTGGAGAAGGACTACGACCTTTTCAGAAATTTGCCTACATGCACCCAATTTATCAGGAAGAGATTGTGCTTTAAGAGCTGCTGAGGTCTACACAGAAAGATTCTCTAAGAGAAGCCATGCACATCATACTGCATTTTCATCTGTTGATACATGTTTGCATGAACTGGCCTACTTTAAGCTAAGTAAAGTCAGTGGCATCTTACACTTTTGAAACTTTAAGCCCTAACATGTAAGTTTGAACCCGTTGATCCTTGGTACCTATTTCAAATTACTTGTCTATCACCCTCTTTATAGAATACAAATCTTTCCGTGCGCTTCATTAATACATCGGACAAAACTTGTGCATAGGACTGTGAATAGGTGTTAAAGTATTGCGGAACGTATCTTAGTGCTATTTGCTATCTCAGAACTGGCAGAATGAAAACTATGTTCGTTATAATACTAGTCTGCGACTATTGTCTGAACCAAATTATATGAGTTTATGTAAAATTTGTATGCTAAATCCGAAAATAAATCACTTTTATTTCTACCGCGTAAAGAATTTCAGCAAATTCACATGAACTATATAATCCTAATTATAATTTTATTCTTACGTAATTGTTATTATATTTTGTAACTTTATATCGCCGTTTGCAACATTTAATTCTTTCAAAGTTGTTACATTTTTATGGTAGCTCTGTTATTAAACAATATCTAGAATTTATACTTAATCATTTTCGATGTGAAAGTTATTCTGATGTCTGTCTTTTTATATAAGGTTTCTACATTTTCTCGCTTGAGCATCCAGCGATAAACAACAAACATATTGATGTTCCAGCGTTCCCGATATCTTATCTTCAACTCCTTTAAATCCGTATCCAACCTTTCATCTTGTTCTTTACTAAGAAAACCCAGGTTTTCAAGAAAGTAGTACACGTGTGAGTGTAACACGAATTTTTACTCTGGTGACTTCTTGTTGGAAAGAATTTCTGTATATGCTTTCCACACTGTATTTTTTTCGTGGACTCAAATGTACTACGAAACATGAATTTTGTGACATCGGGACCATTAAATACGCCTTCCTTCAATTTTACTTCTAAGAGAGCTGGAAAGTGTCACAAACATACTGAAAGCGGGTACCATATTTGTTAATACCTAGGTAAACAAATTCATTAATCCATATTTAATGTGCAGAACTGAAGGACTGATAAGACTTTCGGGTATGTTCCTGGAACCAGTTATCAAGTGCGCTTTAGGTAGCCAGGTCTTTCTAAATTCAGTGACGATCTCGTGACCTGCTGTTCCATTCACAAAAAATAAAACATGAGTATTTAGTGAAGCCAGATTAACGTGGTTATTGACCTACAACATCTAAATCAGAAGTTCATCTTGGTGAAGGCTAAGACAACACCTTCCTTTTCCCACCCCTAATATTCCTCCTCCTTGCTTCTCCCTTATCAATGTGAAAGACCTATAACAGTCTTATAGAAGCTGACAATATAATTCCAAAAGTCCATCGAGGAAATTTATGTGTGTTTTTATAATATTCCTAAATAAATTTCTGTAATAAATTATATATCATGCAAACAACCAATACGTGCCAGGAAAGCTCTGGCCGTTGTTTTAGATTTACGGTAATTGATGTCACTATTGGAAAATATATGAAATTCTGAGGCAATAATTTCTTCGCTGACCAGTCTAGCCTATGCTAGCTTGAAAGCTTGTATTAATTTTATAAGAATGTGATGACGCTCTAATTACCTATAGAAGTGATGCAAAAACACATTACATTTGGGCTGTTAGACAAATTCGCGGCGTCAACACAGTGAACAAGATTTTCCCTTCCGATCTTTTAGTACTATAAATGAATCCAAGTCAATCCTTGAAGTTCCCCAGCATTAACCTGTTTTTTTCTATGATATTCTGTATTTTAAAGTGGCAGTATAATGAATAATTATATAGAAACCCGTTACCTATGTGAGGTTAATTGATTCATTGGAAAATTGCGAAATACTCTTAAGGGTGAGCGTGTTAAGGCTCTCAAATTTTTAAGTCTATGACAAGTTCTTACGGTTGGTTGGCGATACCAAGCTCCATATCGGATAATCCGATATTCGGTTTTAAAAGGAACTTGGAGCAACGGTATACCACAAGCAAGTGTGGCGCAAGGATCGAACCTCAACCAGTACTTTCGCAATCGATCGCCATATCCCATCAGCAACAAAATATGCTCTTTCATAATATCTTTCGTGCCTGCAGCAATCAAGGAGTAAAAACTGCATTAGAAAGGTTGAAGTTATAAAATGAAACAGTTTATATGAGAATTGTGTCATGTTTTCAAATTAATACATGGAGTTAAACAATTATTGTGAAAATAGTGAAAATACCACAGTAACTTTGTTATTACCAACACAACTATCACACGAGTAGATTAAAAAAACTAAAATTGTGAGATTATATATGGAATGAGGTCTACTTTTCCAATAAATCTTCTCTAAAATTACGTTTGTGTATTATAATAATGCCAAGAATGAACTCTATCTTCCTCAATAATGATCAAGTTCGAAACCACCTAATTACGATGAAAATTTCATATTAAATGTTTTATGTGTTTAGTAGCCCCTAAATTCAACTATAAAGCTTCCAATATCCTATAAATTCAATTGATACTTCTCCAGTATCCTCTACTAGGTTTCCCAAAATTAGACCAACAAATTTTGGGATAGGTTAGATTATCCATTTATATCATTTTTGTTTAAGGAGCCCAAGGGCTAAGACGTTTCGTTTCAATGTAATAAATTTAGTCATTATTTGGATAACTTTACAGAAGGAGCTGAGAGTAATCCGATATGTGAAAATTAATAAATAAATCAAATAACAATTAATACTGTAATCCTTTGAACCAAAGAATACACAATAACAGAAACAAAACAAACAAAGTACAATAATAAACTCTTATTGAAATGTTAAATTAACATTCTGAAACAAATAGGTATATCATTCTCATCTCAAAGCAGTTGCTGGAACACACGACCATTCACTTCCAGGTAAAGTGCGCATCGATGTGCCGTACTCTATGTAACCATTTCAAAGACGCCAGGCATGTCTCTGATTCGTCACTACTGTCATCCAAAGAATCAACAGGAGTTTCATAAACAAAGGATTTATGTGTCTCCACAAGTTATCAACGGGATTAAGGTCAGGCGAGCGCGCCGGCCAAACAACGGGCCCAACCTGACCTATTCAATGATTGCTGTATGTAGCAGTCAGATGACGACTACTTCATTGCCAAAGTGAGCTGATTCCCCGTCATGTTGAAACCACATTGTACTTCTGATATTTAGAGGAACAGTTTTCAGTTACTGGGGACGTACGTAGAATGCGGTCGTCACTCGCGAGATAAGGAAGAGGAAATTTAGTGATTATTTGATTTCTTAGTTGGATGTCCCTTGTGTCGGGACCAGGTATAGCTACCTCATGGAAATTCTGGAATTTTGTGACTCGTTTTAATCTGAGGGAAGGAAATCTAGCAGGCTACACGGAAACGCTTAAGTTCTCAGTTGACATCACTTATTCACAGTTATAAAAATATCGGACTGTTCGTATTGACTAGGAAATATGACGAAGATTTCAGTTGTCTCCTAGATAATGCCTATCGGTTCACAATCGCCGACTGCTCTGACTATTATTCTTTTCCTACAGACTTCAATTCTAACTGCTTTATTGGTCCTTCCTTAATATCATAATTATACAGGCTTGCTCTGATTCGTTCAATTTTGGAATATTGGTTGAGCTGTACTAATTGTCTGAAATAAATCTTCTCACTTTATAGTAATTCCAAAAACGGACTTTCCTGCCATAAATATTCAGAAACTTTTCTAATCTGACATCCCCTTAGCCTTTCTGCCCTTTCAGATTTAACTACAATGAAATCGCGATAGACCACGTCTCGGCCATAAATAAATCATCTATTTGTTTAGTAAGGTCATGTCAGAAACCTGTTGAAGTGTCTAAATGTTACTGTTAAAAGGGCTGTAAAACATATGCTGTCAGCTAAGGTTGACATTTATTCATTTCTCGAAACAATTCTTCCCTTATTGTAATTATGCACCGTTACCCTTACCTATTGAAAGAATACTTCTCTCTACTTTAGTTAAGAAGGCACATTCTGTGTCTCGGTAAACTGTTTTACTCTATCCTTTTCCGATGAAACGAAAACAAAGGCGACCTTCGCTGGTTGAATCCTTTAACATTCCATTGGGGAAAACTTCAATACGACACATTCCATAGCTTAACGAGCAGTCCGGTTTTACATTCACACAAACACATAATGAACTTCTACTAAAAATTTAACACAAGGGCTATCTAAATGAATGCCATACCCTTAATATAAATTACATACATGCATCAGATCATATTTACATTAATTATTAGCATCGATTTTAACCATATTAATTTAATCAAACGTGGCCGTTAATTTCGGCTACATAACTCAGGCAGAACTTCTATCATAAATCCAGTAACTGTTGGCTATGAATCGTCATGGCAAAATGTATGGTCCTATTAGAAATTAATTTACGATCTCTGCTCACACATTGACACCAAATATGAACTGATGTGCCCGCACACTTGTGGCATGAAGTTTTCAAAGGCCTAAATATGTGAATTATGTGAATTAAACAACCCTTCTCGTGAGAAGCTGCTTCATCCGTGCACATCATGTGTATTGAAAAGTCTTGTCGCACCTCCGTTTAATGCAAATACCATGCACAAAATTGCTGTCGCAGTGGGTAGTCACTTGGCATAGTAGTATGGACCTTTTGAAAGCGAAACGTACGTATCAGCTTTTCCTGCAGAATTCTTCTGACAGTAGAACGACTTAAGTTCAATTGTCGAGCTATAGCGCAAATATTCGTGCAAGGATTGTCCTCTACACAGCTCGGTCGCAGGAGTTCGTTCAGATCGCTTTCTGCTCGTCTATCTAATGCGCCCAGTTCGCGTAATCTGCGATCAATGTTGGCAAAGTTAGTGTGACGTAACTCGTCGGTTTGGAAACTGTTCCCTCTAAAGCCTCTGAGCCGCACGACCAGAACCATAATCCGCTCCGTATGGCAAATGTATGTCCATCAACTCATTTCGTTGATAATGTTCCATGTTCGTATGGTAGAAGTGAAAAAACTGAGGTGCTACCTCATGGTAGACAGATATTGAAAACAAATAAGCCACTGTACTGCCTGGAATTACGAATGACGCTGAGCTTAGGGAGTAAACAAATGAGCAGGAAGCCATGATACCGAATACAAGCATGAAGATGTAATCAAAATGAGCGGAAGCCTGATATTGAATTTTTTAATGCTGTTTAACGCCCGTCTTTTTGCTACAGAGGCACCACAGGCGGTGAACACTGGAGATACATGAAATGAAATGTTATATTGGGAAAGGATTTTTTTAAAGGAAGAGTTCCAGGTCTAAGTTTACGGTACTCCCCTGCATTTGTCAATTATGAGGACTGGGACCTCCTGCTCACAAGTCCACGCTATAACGACCTTGGTCACCCGTGGCGATTATGATATTGAACTGAAGGGGTAAACAAACAACGGGTAAGCATAACATAAGCATAACACCTTGTTGCACAGAAACGAAACATCGCAACCCATGGATTCTTTAACAAAATGTGTTTTAAATAACGTTATCTAACTTATCTTAAAATTTGTCGGTCTATTTTGGGACACCTGTATATGCACTACTCTGTAGCCTGCTTTCATATTTCTATTTAAGAAAAATAAATGTGATCATTGATTTTCTCCCGACTATATCACGATATATATGAAGAGGAAGATATAGTTAGGAAGGGAGGAAATGGGTCTCCGGTTAACAACCGGAAAAGAAAAAGTGGCACATTGCTAAAAATTCCAGGTAACTGGCTGGCATCTTAAACTTGTCACTTCGAGCGGAATTTTCTTTAAGAAAGCAAAATCGCATGTTTTGAGAGGAGAATACCGCTATCGCAACAACTTAGAAGTATATCATTCACTTCTGAAGTCTGAAAAGTGATTCAAAACATTCATTGCGTTGGAAATAAGTGGCAGTGGTGATAAAAAGAGGTAATTTTAGATATTGAACATTTACTATACTTCGATGTTTTATAAGACAGAAACAACGATCTGGCATTTTATTCAATCTCATCAATAGAAGAGAAGAAAGAATGCAGCAGAAGATAATGGAAAATATTATTATAAGAAGTTATAAAAGTGTTTTTGTATAAAGCGAATGTTGAAGTTAAAAGTCACTAAGTCCTTTGTTATAATTGTCTTCCATTATTATAATAAATCTCTAAAACCTGTCCTGTACGTTTCCTTTATTCGCTAAAATACATTTTATTCCAATTCAAGATATTCTCATAATGAAGTTTGGTACTGTATTATAGCTTGAAGTCAATTCTACATCACAGACGAGAAACTCAGAATAAAAACATAGCGGGAAATATTGAACTTTAAGTAGTTTGAAACTGGGTGCGTTAAAATAAAGCATCTGAAATGGCGGTCTTAAAAATGTAGGTAATTGAGAATGAACAAAGGACAGTCGGCTAATGGGCTGATTATTACCTTTACTGTGCACTTCTCGTAAACACGAATTATCGTTGTGAAGTTCAGATTCTTGGCGAAGAATAGAGACACAAAATGGAGTTCGCGCAAGGAATAGGCTCATTTATTAAGTGTAGGGGAAAGAATAACAAAAAGCCGAGGAACATCTACAGGAACTGGCACAAGAAATTCATTCCTTGCATATAATTAAGCGTGCCTCGCAGCTAAATAAAATGGCTTGCTCAAGTAGAGACAGTATTCCAAAGTTAGCTGAAGACAAGTTCTCTTATAGTATGATGATTTTACACTGCGTCAGAACATCACGAACCGGTGACTCTGGTTTCGACTGTACAACTATATAATGGCTATAATTAGCAGTTTTTATCTTAAAAATTATTCAACTTTCTAGCCATTTTTATTTTTTATTCCATCTGATGTCTGTAAAAATTCGTACAAGCATAAGCAAGGTAAGGTGCATTTTGTTGTATTGAGTGTCGTTCTTATACCTTTTTCTGTCTACTTTCATTCTTGCCCAATATCCATCCCTCTTTCCATTCTCATCTCCCTGTCCATGCTGAGAGGCTTTGTGACCTGTGTCTTGTTCCTATTGATTGGGTCAGGCAAGGGAGTTTAAGAATATAATGTGACTTAATTTTTTATAACGTGGTCGGTTCCCCTGTTCCCCGCTGGTAGAGATTATTTTGCTACCAAATGGATAACACATTTAGACCTTTCTTGAAAATTGCCAGCACCGAAGCCCTCTCCATTAACCCGAACCAGTGACTTTGGTGTTAGGGAGGTTTAAGGTTTACTCATTGTACTGTAAAGAGTTTAATATTACTTTTATGTTCTTGTTTATTTAACTGTAATGGGTGTCTGTGTGCTATAGCATTTTTGAAGTTGTTAAATTAGGATAATATAAAAGTATTTTAAAATTCCTTAAATTGAGATTTGCGAAGTGCTCTAACCCGATGATTGATTTTAAATTTATATTCTATATTGGGCATCGTTAATTTCAATTTGTAGGTTATGTTGCCGAATGTAATATTATGTGTGAGCCAACGTTAAGCTTATTTTCGCATGATAATCTAGATTTTCTTATTGTTAAATCAACCACTTTGTAAATTATGTTCTGTAGATGAAAGCTACTTTTCTATGGCCACATTCTAGAGACTTGCCTTCTAGCATACTCACTAGTTCAAATCTTGTCTAGACACCAGCAGGAGGGTGTCGAATTGAACATTATAAATAATATGGTAACACAAATAAAGGACAAATTGCAATTGGTAACATTTTTGAGGGACAAAGCTCTGAAAGCATAAATAAAACTAACGAAATTATTCCTTTACTAGCTATTAAACTATCTATAAATAATGTGAATTTGAACTTAACTTGCTGTTTAACTGAAACAGTAAACACAAGAAACGCCCCTTATAGAATTGCATCCGGCATTTCATTCCCTCTCGGCCCTGGTTTTCTCTTATAGTTTTCAAACTAACAAACGTAATTCGGTAAAGTTTGACGAGGACATACCTTTGTAAGTAAGAAACGTGGTTGTGGAAAGAAACGAGTGGCTAGGCTATCGCGCATGCCTGTGAAGACCGATTGCGTGTTTGCTATTCTAGGCATCGTGTTTTTAAAGCAATACAGTACGTACATAACATTATGAACCCATACACAATGAAATGGCTCGTATTTATTGTCCGCACATTTTGTAAAGCTGTGTTGATAATGGATTGCTACAGAAAAATTATTATGCAGTTTTGGGCTCGAAACTCAAAAAATTGTATTCAGTAACAGGAGAGGAACTGAAAACCACGGGAACCTTGTTGATTTGCACGAAAGAGAAGTTCCGAAACTACCAGAAGTAAAGGAATAAGTCACCTGACTTTATCCCTCCAGGTTTCAATCTGTGGAAAATGTATCACAAGCCACGGCCTCTCGTAGTACTACCAGATAATACTCAGCTGCAAATTGAAATTAGGTCTCCAGATGTCTTAACAGTGTTTACTGAGGCACCACAGGCGATGGACACTGATGATACATGAGATGAAATGATATATAGGGAAAGGATTGTTTTTTAATGGAGGCGTTCCAGCCTAAGTTTAGGGTACCTCCCCGTTATTTGCCATTTATGAGGACTGAGGAAAACCTGGAAAAAACCTCAGTCAGGAAGGACGGTTCTGGTGGGAATCGAACCCCAGACCCTCCACTCACGAGTCCCGCGCCTTAACGACTTCGGCCGCTCTTGCCGCCTATTCTAGATGTGTCGGTGAATACCTTCTGTAACATGGAGAGGTGTGCTGGCCTGCCTTGATACTAATGAAAACTACTTTCAACACTATGAAATTATCATGCTTTTGATATACTAAGATATTACCATGTCAAAATTCACTGAATATTATTTTAAAATTTAAAATAAAATCAGGGGCCTAAATGAGTTAAAATTCCAGTGTGTCAAAGCTGTGCAATCCGCGGCTTTGAACTTCGCAACCAACATTAAAGTATCACATATATCTAGATATTGACCAGAGTTTGTGTTATTCTTGTGACAAATCGTTTAAAATTTCACGTATATATATATCGTTTGAAATTTCACGTGTATATATATACATTTTATTTTATGACGCTGAGTAAGTCAACAAATTTTCTGAAATATTTTTATTGCCAGAAATTCGTATACATTATTTCTCTGCCTGGGGAATAGCCAGAACTAGGGCTAATTACTAATATAAAATAATACTAATGCGCAATTTGTGTTATAACTAGCCACAG
Source organism: Metallyticus violacea (assembly GCA_030762175.1). Classification (NCBI taxonomy): domain Eukaryota; kingdom Metazoa; phylum Arthropoda; class Insecta; order Mantodea; family Metallyticidae; genus Metallyticus; species Metallyticus violacea. The sequence goes on along the minus strand of CM060846.1, from coordinate 353,793,253 downwards.
ATTTTTTTACGAATTTGCTTGGATGTGGAAAATGAACACATATTTAAAATATAACCTACTATAATACATATTTATGTATTTATATTTAATTAACATCATTAGTATTGTTAACAGCAAATTTAATGTGTCCTTTTAATTCGTAAATATGTAGTCTATGAAACACGGACATTTTAAAAGCTTAAAATTTTAAAGCTTTAGATAATACCTGAGAAAAGAATGTCGTGCTGAAATTAATAACAATGGAACTTAAATAAACATACAAAACTCCTATAAAAATACTTATAGAGTGTGTAAAGGATTGGTACAATTAATTATTTTTGTAACCTAAATTACGGATAAGATTCAAAAAGTATTATAGCCGAAGAGTACATCACAGTCTTCATTTTGAAATTATTAAATGTTTATTAAATATCTTCTTTATGAAGTTAAGGTTTCATAATTAGATTTTGTAAGTAATTTAGCAGATTCAGTAACAAAATGGGATACCTGATTGACTGAAGTGCTCGTAAATCTATCTTTCCTGTTGAAGTGTGGCATCAAAGTTTCTAGTGTAATTAACTGTAAAGTTTCTGGATCATTAAATAAATTCAGTAATTAAATATGGTGTCGAAATAGAGTGTTCAACGCCAGTAAGATTATATGAGTTATGAGGTACTTGAGACTTCCCAGAACAAAACTAATATCTCAAATAACCTCTCTGTGTATGTATTTGGATACAAACTTTGGTGTTTTATATCTGGACTATTAGGCGACGCTGGTACTTACACTCCGCTTCCCCCTTGTCATACCCATGAAAGTCTCTTTCTAAACCTGGGCTTCTCTAGTAGGCTGCTAGTTTGCGCTTTTACCCCCTCCCCATATATTCTAGAAGTATTGTTTTATGCGTAAAAAACAACAATGTCTGCAGGGGGATTCTATCGTGTGCGTGATGTTTGTATTTGCGGTTATTTGTAGGGTTCCTGGTTTGTGTAGTGGTTCGAATGATTGTTGTTCCGCTATAAAGTTGAATAACATATATTAAAGGACTATTAGATAATTGCAATGAATCAGTTATATTAATGACAATCATGTATATTAAATTTGGGAAAACCTGCAGTTATTTCAATATCAAACAGTATTAAACTTGAATTAACAATGTTCTCGTGTAGATAATCAATTGTTTCGTAAAGTTATACAGTTGGCTTTAGAGCAATGCATTTTTTGTGTGTAAAGGTTATTTTAAATGCGAATTACTTGGTCGTGTGAGTGCGTAATTTATCGAGAAATTAATTTAATAATATTTCGCAGAAATCTGCATTTCTTGGTTAAATGCAAAACAAAAATCAAGAGAAAAAGTGCACTTTTAACATAAGAAAAACTAGACCGAATTAGTACAACTCTTTGAACATTCGCCAACAAAATTATTCCGGATATTAGATCAACAACACAAGTGAAGGTTTTGGAATGAAAAGGAAAGTTTTAACAATGAAATCGGAAACATTTTCCTGACCGAACTTAATCGTTGCACCAGATGCAAAATATAACACCAACGTTTTGGGTTGCAGAATTGGAAAAAGGACTCAGGGGAATTGGCCTGGCTTCAGTGTAGCAACGAGGCAATGAAAATACTAAAACGTATGGAAGAAGGTGTAATTGAAAACAATACCATGCTGGATTGGCATATCGGGACGCTACTGTATAAAACTAATATACATATTTTGATCTCGCTTTATAGGTCTTATACAGCAATAGTTCCACTTAATTTAATGCTGAGCCTGTGGATGTCACCTTCCAACTCTTCTTTCAAATATGCCACCCCCTCGAAGATATCACCCTCCCTGGCCCCTTTTCTCACTCCCCTCAAATAGCTCTTTGAAGCCACTAAAAGTTATCCTTCCACCTTCTTTTAGAAAATTTCTGACGGTCCCCCAATATCTGCACTATTTACAAATTCATTGAACCTGTCGTTCTTAAGATTTTTGTTCACACCTTTTAACATTCTACAGGCCAACCGTCCTGTATGCAGCTTTTTCCTAACGTTCCCTGCTACCTGCTCTAGTGTTCCTTACCGGCATGTCAGTGTTGTTGTTTCCTGTCGCTCTGGATACGCTTGCAAATGTTTTCAGCGGGAGTTTCTTGACCTGTTCCTTGGCTCCTTTTTGTCGCCCAGCAGCTCTACCTGCACCTTCCTCACTGTTAAGTCTGTTTGCTGACTACCCGGTTTCGTTATTCCCTCCCTGCTGAGATAATCTATCAATCTCCCCTGTTCCTTTCTGCTTTTTAATCGGCGGTCGATATTCAGCTTATTAAGCTTATTAAGTCTGGCGGCATGGCATCCCTGCCCGCCAAGCCTCCAGCAAGGACACCACCGCTGCCAGCTGCTGTACGATTTATAAAAGACTGCCTGAGCGGACTATTTATAACTAAAGCAACATACATGTGCGAAAGTTCTAGATGCTTTATTTCTTTAACAAAAATAGTTAAGAATATTTTCAAATCCATCTTAAAAATGGTGACTTTTTGTATAAAAATCATGAAATCGCTATGCAGCTCACATGAACATGGACGTATTTATAAATGGAGCTATAAAATATTTTGCACACATATCACCAATATAAGAAAATGCACGCTTAGCATGCGAGTTCTTCTGTTGGCAAACTGTTCTGGATATAATATAGTTATAAAGGAAATAATTAGACTTGAAAGCTCCGGTTAGGGCCGGGATTCGAACATCGAATCTTCAGCCTTCCGTGCTGACTCTCCAAGCACAGAACCGCGAACCTCTCTCATTGGATTTTATACATCCCGGAGGCTTACCTAATGCTTCTCTACTGTGAGAGATTAATTCCTTAAAAGGCGACTTGTAATGCTATAAGTACTTTTGGCCCGCGCTTCTAGTTTAACCACTTACTACATGAGGGTCATTTATATGTAGAATCACACTAGCCGTGTGTGGGGCATAGCGTCATAATCAGAACACCTTAACTGTTATGTGTAGCTTCTGGCTGTACATCCAATATCCAATACCTTCATTATTCTTGCTATTAAAACATTATTCAAAAGACATAACCATGTCCGCAAGTTATTAATAGTCTGCAGTCTTAACCCTACTGCTCTGTTTGATTTTAGCACACAGACTTGGTGTTTGGATCAACATGACCCGATATATTGTAATTTATACAAAGCATACAAAAACCATATTCCAGAATATTTAAATGAGTATCAAATAGCACAGATATTAATTAGCGTGGTTATTCACTTTCAAGCATTTTATTATTTTATTCCTTTTATTGCATGTATTATATTCATTATAGAGAGCATATATTTAATTGATTAATATGTTTACAACATTTTAATTTTGTTCCATACTATTCATTCATGCTATATAACAATATATTAATAAGCATAATAACAAACTCTTTTACAAAACTTCTCGTTGTGTGCACTTTGAATACGAGTATATGACTGGTTTTAATTTTTTTTTTTTTCAGGTCCATATGATAGGTTAGTTTTGTTATCATTGTTTGATAGACAGTATTTGCAGCCTGCTTGGCCATAAGCTTAACTTATAAATTTGTCAACTGTATTATTTTACTTTCAAGCATTATAAAATGTTTGCTTCAAATGAACTTTTTACGTTGGTCATTTTAGTGACTACATAACTTATTACTCCTGGTGATTTCTTGATGACATTTGACAGAAAGAACGTCGTGTTATAGCTTGATTTTTTGAAAGAATTGTTTGTTCATTGTTGACAAGTTTTTGTCTGTAGGAATGGTCATAATAACTGTAACTCGCACAACCACTACTCAAGTGATTTTCATATTCAGAAACAGACTCTTTACTTTATAAAGCAAACGTCTATATAAAGTACAACAATAAAATTCGCACAAACATCGTATGTGAGAATAATAAAACTTTTGTATGTTGCATATGTAATTACAGCTTCAGACTTTTAAAATGACTAATTGCTTTTGCAAATATTCACAAGGCATTATTACTCATATTTATTAAATTGAAAATGTAATTTTGATTCAATGTTCATATCGGACAAAACAGTAGGGTTAAGCCAGTGCGCTTTGAGTATTAGATTGTTCACTGGAAATCTGTCATGAGATATGTGAACTAATTGCAAGAGAACATACTACATAATGGTTGGAAATAACACTGTTTGATGAATGGCAAGTATACATTTGCGCTATTAGATTTTAGCAGCTTCCCATCGAAAGACTGGAAGGATAGAAGCGCTAGGTTAGGCACCACGACCATAATGTCCTACCGTACCAGCCATTTGTTTGGACTTCGCTGTGCGCAGCAAAATTATATTGGCAATCGGGTACCGAGCACTTAAGTTGGTGAAAATAGAACACATGTTCTCATAAACCATTAATATGAGATAAATCGTAACCTTGGCGGATGAAGGAACAGTGCAATTTAGTAGAATATTTTTGCACTTTACATTTAAAATGCTTATTTTTTCAAAGAAAATTTGAAAACTGTTCTGTAAGTTCTTTCTCTGGTAAAATGTGGCGTCTTAGATTTATTTTCTTGCAAACTATAGCCCTGTGGCTTTGGATGTGCTCACCCTTTTAGGTTATGGTAATTTTCTTAGGTGATATAATTCTAGGAAAACTTACTGAAATTTTCTACTACAGTAATTCCTTTTTAATGAGGTACAATAATTATATTCTTTCCTCTTTAGTAATTTGCAGGCCGCATTCATTAGCACCACAGCACCTTCTGACTCCCTACGCATCCATCGACAAATGGATGGCCAGAAAGAATTTGGGGCTGCTCAAGTAAACAATACGTACAAGTTTCTCAATATCGTAGATTTCGGCAGGCTCACCAGTATAGAGTAAAACATAGTGCACTGTTAAATGTGCCAAGCGTTTCTAATGAAAACTTCATTGACTGAGCACTTTTGAACACCCTGTAAATAATCTAACAATTGAGCCAATGTGTTCCATTTCCGTCTGTTTTGTGAAATTAAGTTGCATTTTGCTTAAAAACCTTGTAGTCTTTAAAAAAGAATGAACTAGGAGAAGGAAAAATCTGCTATAAAAGTTCACTTTTGTGCAGATAAAATATATGCTGCTGTTTTGTGCATATTAAGTAAGTGATGCAGCACAAAATTGGTCTTCATTGGAGTACGGAAGAGGTTTTCTACACTATGTTACTGTCATTTTGTTGGTTTATTTACCCTCGGGTGAAGCTTAACCATATGGGACGGCACATGCCCCCAAGGCACCTCTTAAGCGGAACACCCGCCGTCCTCTACATACAGTTCCGGTGGGATACACGCTGTTTGACCTTTGAAAGCATTGTGCAGTATTAATTCCCCATGCTACATACACGCCATGTGTTGTGGATCTATTTCATGTACGTTCCGCTGCGTCTTCTTCCTGCTTCAGTTATTTTCAATGAACTAGAAATTATTCAATGGTTTAAAAATTCTATCGGAATATAACTTTGATAAGTAATGCATTGGTGATTTTTTTAATAAATATAACGGCCTTCGGTCTGAGATTATTTAGCCAGTTAATCCTTGTAGAGACTAAACTAATATAGGAAGTTACTTGATGGCTGTGTGTGGATCATAGTGTACTATCGAGCAGACATATTCAATAGAGAAGAAAGGAAATGTATTAAAGACAATCAAAGTGAAATCGATCTTGTCACAGTTGTATATATCTTATAAAAAGCGAATGAGTGTCAGATAAACTGATTTATTTTATTCATGTGGGAGAGCACTGACACTAAGCGGAAACGGAAACGACAAGATATTGTGGATGTCTATAGAACACTACCCCAGGCTGGCTATGCTGAGAACATGTGAAAGATTGTGGTTCAGGTCAGCAATTTCAAGTGAGTCAGCGGACAAACTGATTCAGAATAATTACTGTCCTTGTTTAATGCATTAGATGGTTATAGCCAGATGTCGCTGTGCAATATTACACACTGAGAATCAAAGTTTTCGTGACACATCTGACCGTATGAATTTGTAGTACTTGCCTTTGGTGAATGGAGTGCAAAACCAGTCATCGGTCCAAAGCGGCAGTCCTTTCTGGTAATCGTTGGCACGAAATCTTGATAAGGTTGCAGGAGAATTTTAAATTGTTCTTCGATGATGCCTCTTTTTGCAACCAAGTGCACACTTTCATTGTGGCATATATCCCAGTGGTCTCTGAATCAAAGAAAGTTTGCCTTGTGCTTGCTCAGAGACATTGGTGCATCTTGTTGCACTGCGCGGAATGTTCAATCACTGTAGGGTACTTAGCATAAGTTAGCGTCAAAATATTACTAAACAATTGATGGACGTGTCCGTACTGAACAGTAGCACGAATGGCTAGAATTTTTCCCGTGTAGTTATACTTTTCTACAGGCAGTGAGTTCTTTCAAATTCATTGACGGATGGGCAAAAATAAGCGTATGCAACTTCAACAGTTTTAGCGCCATTGGTGTATAATTCAACAAAATTCGGGCACATGTCACTTAAAAATACTGCTGCTGTGTGCATGAAATATGGAAGGTAGTGCAATGAAAGTTCAAATAAATTTAAATCGTAAGCACAGATATAAGCAGCAAGAGATGGCTTTTAAAACGAGAGAGAATTTACACCCGATGCACTTCTGATAACCCTTCATGAGTAAATGCACACTTCAAGCATTTATTGCGATGTTTGAAAAATTTCATAAAAAACAAGTTATAGAAGATTTACTGGATAACATAAATGTTTCTCAATGTGGTCTCCATCGAGAGCTTGTGTTTAATTTTATTATTCTGTCGTGCTGGCTATTTTCTGGCGGTTATTTTGCTTCAGTTTCTCCAGGCTGTGTGGATGTGTCTTGTATACAATATTTTTTAAAATTACTCCAGAAATAAAAGTCGGGGAGCAGAGGGGCCACAAAATCCTTACAAATAGCTCTGTCATTCTGAAACACACTTTCAATTTATCTGTCAAAAATTTTGCTCTATGCGCTGTGGCAGAGCCTTATTGAAAGGGGGTGAAATTACGCTCCTTGTGTTAACTATAAAAAACTCGAAATTTTGTATTCACATATCCCACAGCTATTTTACATTTTTTTAACTTTAATAATTTAGTAGCTTTTGCACACAGCCATAAGAAATGTCTGTTTGTTGTGAAAGATATTTAAAGTGACTTTTTGGAGAATATTCCAAACGGTGACCCACGTCGTCTAATGTTTCTTTGAGAGAACCCTGCTCTGCCTGTTAGGTTTCTTAGACTGAACACTACCCATGGTCTGACATTTATTATAAAGATTATGGATCATTGTACAGCCTGGGAATTTTATACTCTGAAATCTTTCATCAAATCGTCTCTGAACTTAACGAGTTCACTCAGTTAATACGTATGAATCATAAATAAATACACGTTGTGTCGTAGGAAATATATACTGAGTCATAATTCATTTCTCGGTTAAGTTCAGAATAAAACACACCATTCTTAATAACTTCCCTGAACTAAAGCACTATCAGGCCCCACACTGACAACCAGAAGTTAGTCATTTTATTCCATTCAACAGCGAGGAAACACGTATGCACGGTGGCGTGTAAATATATTGCGAGTTACTTCATAAGCATTGGATCGCTCCACATATGAAGTAGTTTGAAGAAATTCCACCAATTTTAATGTATAAACACGTCTCCTGTGATAGGAGAAAAAAGTTAATAAAACGTAAAGACATGTTTAAAAATGTGTGTTCGTATGGCCTAAAAAGGTGGTTTGATATATACATGGAAGAAAAGAAAAATTACAAAAAAAAAGAGTTATGGAGTATGGAGGTGATATTGAAAAAATGATCAAACTCTGTCAGCATGCCTGAGGGAAACAAAATATTAAGTACCAACATAGTAATGCTAAAAATATTATTAGACAACTTAGACTTAACGTGGTTTTTTTAGCATAAGCCACAAAGCATTTTGTAACACGCAGTTCTAGAAAATGTTTAACACTCCAGCTTTACCAACTTTGATTTAATACGGAATATGATGTTTATTTATCTATTTTTGCGGATACAAATTACATATTTTATAATATATTAATTAATGATTTTGAAAGTTTTGCTTTTCTTAAGACTGTTTTGAAATGTGGTCATAGTTCAATTACTGCTATTACAAACTATTATGATTTGCGAGATTTATTTGTATATGTTGACCACCCTGGAACTACATCAGGCAGGAAGTAAATCAATAACAGTTGATAACATTTTGTGCATACTCAAGTGTCTTTCACAGCGAGAAAGCCACATTTTTAAACAACAAATTATCGCAGTATATAAAGCGAATGTAACAACTAAAATTTAACATGTTATTTTTAACTTTATACTGCCAAAATACGTTTATATACCTGTAGTTACCATAGCTGCGATATTGGTAACATTATCTAGAGAGTTAGGTAATTGTCCTTAATGCTTTTTAGTAAGAAATACGCGAACTATTTCCTTGAAATAAGATAGTTTTGAAATGACTGGAATAATTTTATTTAAATACTAATTTATTTATAAATATTAAGAATCTCATTTCGCGACACCCTTTTTACAAAATAAAATGCACGGTTAACACTTTTATCATAAATAAGTATTAAATTCCATTTTCCGTTACTGTTAATAAATACAAGTTTTTAGATTCATACACATAAGTCTAACTTTCCGAAATCTAGGTTCTTAGCCGAAACATAATATTATTAATACAAATGGTTTCTGGTGACTATCAAAAATGCAGATTATATCAAAATACAACCTGAACCCTTTCATTAACTCATTGATGCCAATGGCAATATAATTTTATATGTTATAAAATTATAACCTGTTATATGCATATGCCTGAGCTATTACATGGGTCTACACAATTTTTGCTGAATGAAAACTGTTCATATTTTCTGATTTCTTACCAAATGGGTCTCTCAAACCAGCCTTACTTTTATTTCATCGGGCTACAGTTTTTCAAAAATCGCTATTATAGAAAATAACGGTTTTTGTTATTAGTCATTTAGCAGATACATAAAATAAACATCGTGAGAGATTTACACAAGATAATAAATGATTCACTTTGTTAATGAAACAGTAGTGCTAAATCAGAACATTCTAATTGGAGAAATTTAGCTACTGGAGAAAAAAATGTGAAATATGAACGATTGGTTTCTCCATCTAATGCCCTTCTTCCACTAATCTATGTTAAGTTAGGCCTGATGAAGCAATTCATTCATTGTTTCAATTTTCTTGTTTCATAGTGACCATAGAAAACTGAAACTAATATAGCAGCAGGTATTTTTGATGTGAGCTTATGCAGGGTGAGACCTTTTCTCAGTCGATGTCCTAGTTAGAGAAGTCAGCATGGTTGGCATATAAAAAGTGACAAAATGCTTTTTTGGTAACAAGAAATCTGAGAACTATAAAGAAATTGTGTAGGAAATGCTACAACATTTTAGACATCTAGGGTGTAGTGTTAAAGTGCACTTTCTCTACAGTCAATATTGATTACTTCCCTGCAAATCTTGGTGCAATGGGTGAAGAGCAAGGTGAGTAATTTCATAAAGACATTAAAACATTGAAACCACTATCAAGATTATTGGGATTGTAAATGATGACTGATTACTGTTGGTACTAGTTAAGCACATTTAGAACTCCCAAAGAAAAAAGTTTTCTTCTCTCTAATAGAGAAAAAGTTTGAAAATTCATAATTAGTGATACATAGCTCTATTTTTTCAATATATTAATTAATATTTAAGTTAAAATGAAACCTACAAAAACAGTTTTGTCTTACGTATATGCTTGAAAAATTAATAGTTCATAAAAATATAAGTACATTGTTACATTTGATGCGATTTTGTTTAAAAACCTAGCCCGATAGGATAAAACTGAAAACATATTTCAGTTCAGGGGACTCGTATTACATATATCCAGGCGGAAAATAATTAAAAAATTCTTTTTTTAAGATCAATGTTATTGATCTGATTTTAAGGCGATTCTACCTCAAAATCCCTTGATTTATGAAGTCAATTCCAAGAGAATGTATTTTAAGTTACTTTTGTCTCTCCATTATTACAATCAATGAATTTACAGTGAGGCATCAGTAATTTATAATTTTTGGTCAAAGAATATATAGAACAACAAAATGCTATTAGCTTTTTGTTCAATAAAATACATGGAATTAGTCTGCTTAATGTAGGACTTAATTTGATGTCAAAGAACTTGCTTTCAGACTTTTGTAGGCCAGTGTTTCATTAAAACTAACTAGTGCTCCTGCGTCTTAATTTTGAGAGATAGCGGAACGTAAACATAAGCAGCAAAGATGCACGAACTGAATACAAACAAGAAAAGAGGAGGTTGGAGTGCCTATTTAGATTTGGAGTGGAGTGTGTAAGAAAGAGAAGGTTGAAGTTGGATTCTCAAACTTCTTTAAAATCAACTTTCACATGGCATAATGAGGAGTCTCTCCACACAAACACAAACTTGAAGGATCACAGGAATTATATACAGCATTCATTAACTCAATTCATAGGCAATAACACAGAAATGTCATTGATATTTTGCAGAAAGCTAATGTTAATAAAACGTTTGAAAAAATTTAGGCACTTTAGTTTTACTGTTAACTGCAGCATTATACAGTAGTGCGCAATGTTAAGAAAATTCCAATTACTCTTGAGGACAAAAAGTGCAAAGCCAGCTTCGGGGTGATTAAAATGAGAAGAATATGAGAAGAAAATCAATGAGGAGAGGAGTATCCATAGAAGGATATAGGAAAGAAGGTGAAAATTGTATTAGCAATCTGATAGGATAGGCGTAACTTAGGCACAGGGAGCACCGCAAAGGGGATTAAAGTATATAATCCATTCTTCACTGCATTAGTTCTCTGCAGCGTTGTAAATGGTATCCAATCTCGAAAGGTTATTCCTTAGGTACTCCTAATGCTTCGAATACTTTTAATTTTTAATTCCATTAAATGCAGCATTAGCATACTTTATTATCTCATCAGAGAGCGAAAATTTGACACATAAATTGTTACAATATTTTGATATTCAGCCACCATTATGTTGCAATCTGTAGTGGGGTATTCAGATTCGACTGCTGTAGGAACAGTAAAGGTATTAAGATCTAATCGATTATTAATATGTCTTATAATGTATATAATTTCATGAAGTGAACAAGGGCGAAGATATGATATGTGCATCAAAGGTGAAATATGTGACAAAGGCAAAAATATCATTCAAAGCCATATCATCTTAGCGACAGTCTGGAACCACTCGCAAAGTCGACTTTTGTATAGCACATAGCGCAGGACCCTTTCCATTCCTAGCCTCTGTTAAAAATTCCATGAAGCAAATCATGTAAGTTCGCTTTCGCCCTTGAGAAAGCGACCCCTAAAAAGAGAAACCTCAATGCAACGTGCCAGAAACGTAGGAAAGAAAGGAGGATTTCAGCCATTCGGGAGGCGAGTTTTCTATTCCCCCTTCGAGAATCGTCTAGCTACCAAATGTTAAGCCAATCAAAGAATAGGATTTAGGACGCGTCTAGAATAACCTTAAATTTGAATTCTCGCATAGTGATGCATAAAGAAAACATAAAAAGCAAAATCTGGAAGCATTTCGGCTTTGTAAGAACAGTTTTGGTTGAAGTAGTGGTCAGGACAGTTTAAGTAGACGCAGTCGGTAGGGACAGTGGGCGGAAAAGTTATGAACAGTGGTCGAATGGTTTGTTTAGTTATCAAGATTTTAGTGTGTGACAGATAAAAGAAAATCGCGGGAATACTTGTGTTTTAAATCCTTGCCAGTGGTACAGACATGTCGTGAATTACAAGTGAACTTTAAAATAAACGCTGTGAACTGTGCAACCAACTTTATTATTTGACAACTTGCCATCCACTGTCCTTTCCTCCCCTGTCGATTAAATCCAGGAAAGCTCGACATTCAACCCTGAGAACAACGCCACCTCCAATAGCGGCCGGATATGGTGTTCAGGACACCAGCATAGCCAAGGCATCTACGGGAGTTTCAAGACTTATCAGCGGGAAATAATCGAAGCAACAGCCAGAGACAAAGGGCTGGCCCATCTAAAATCGGCCCGCTCTATCAACGTATCTCGAAAGTCCAATATTATGCGAAGTGGTATCCACAATATTCGGGACTGGTGCTGCCATCTCGACAGTAGTTGCAATAGAGTTTTGCACCGCTAGGTGGCAACAATAGCACATCTGATGAGTGAGTGTTTAAAGTTTCATGCAGCTGTGTAGATGTGTCGAGATTCAATAGTACTTTTTATGATACTCTGTATGTAGTGCGTAGCAATTTTACGATGGATCCAAGATTCGAACAGAGAGTGTGCATCAAATTCTGTGGATATCTCGGGGAAAATGTTACGAGACCCTCGCAATGATTCAACAAGTGTTTGAGGCACAAAGCATAACTTGTACACGTGAGTTTGAGTGGCATGCTCGATTCCGGGCCGACCGTACAGCTATTGAAGACGATACTTACACCGGTAGGCCCATCAGCTGCACAACGTGACAATGTTGCCAAGGCTCAACACCTCGTTCGTGAGGATAGACGTCGAACCATTGAAGACCTTGCTCATGAAAGGGGAATTGGTTAGGGGACCAGTCAACGAATTTTAGCTGAATGAATTGGGCATGCATCGTGTCGCAGCAAAATTTGTGCCAAGGATCCTGACTGCTCATCATAAGGCGCAGCGTGTTGAAGTTTGCACGGAGTTTCATCAGGCCGTATCCGATGACCCAACCTTCTTCTCCAAGGTCATTACCGGCCACGAGAGCTGGATGTACGCTTATGACCCTGAGACAAAACAACAATCCTCCCAGTGGAATAGCTGGAACTTACCAAAAAAAAAAAAAAAAAAAAAAAAAACGAAACGAGTGAAGAACAAACTCAAGAGCATGCTCCTCGTTTTCTTTGATACCAAGGGGATTGTGCACAAAGAATTCATCCCACCAAATCAAACAGTGAATTCCACGCACTGCTGTGATGTTTTGCGACGGCTCCGTGAAAATGTGCGGAGACGACAGCCCGAACTTTGGCGACAAGGGAACTGGCTGTTGCATCACGATAATGCGCCCTGTCACAATTCCTTGTTCACCATGAGCTTTTTGATAAAAAAAAAAAAAAACACATGACGGTTGTCCCCCACCCACCGTACTTGCCTGATTTGGCACCCTGAGACTTCACTCTATTCCCCAAACTGAAAATGAAGTTGAAAGGACGTCGGTTGGACACAATTGAGAGGATTCAAGAAGAAACGCTGTCTGTGCTAAACACCCTCAAAGAACATGACTTCCAAGATGCACTTGGAAAATGGCAGAATCGCTGGGACCGGTGCATACGTGTGGGAGGAAACTATTTCGAGGATGACGGCGGTCATTATTCTCATAGTAAGTTTTGACCAGATGGCAGGACCAGTCCCGAATATTCTGGATACCACCTCGTATCAACTAATTCCTTCTTGATGTAACCGATTAATTTCCCCTAATAATATATAATTACCCCCTTCTTAATAAAAAAATTGCCGCAAATCTAATAAAGGTACATGAATGTCCCACTAGTTTTTGGCCCCATATTTCCTTTATAGCTATAAAATAATGGCCGTAATTCAGTAAAAGTTCACACTGACTTACCTTGGTGTATAAGTATGATCCCATAGCAAAAGTTGAAAACTGTTGTCATTAGCATAATCTATGGAAATTACTATAGCTTATTGCGATACACATTCACTTTAAAGGTCAGAAGAAAACTTTCAGTCATGTGGACATTGATAGTGAGGTATGTGTCATTATACTGAAAATAGCCATTAGAGTTCATCGATCTTCAACTGACTCACAAACACTTGGAAGGTTTCCACGTCCATCGTTTTATGGAAAAAGATGAAGACAGGCTCATACTGTACTGTACGTACTGTATCACTTGTAATACGACAATATGCAACACTGCTGTCGAGAATAGCAAACATGCAATCAACATTCACGAGCATGGGCTACATACTGTGGTAGAGCGTAGCGCCGCAACTCGTGTACTTCCGTTCACTGAGTTATCGTGTCGTATTTTACCGAATCGATTAAATTGGTTTGAAAGTTTCAAGTGAATATCAAGGGCGAAAGCGAGTGAACCTCAATTTTTCTGTGATATATTTTTATGAGATAATGGGTCTTAAAGACAATTTTAGCTCGTGGATTATTTGCTTTCGAATTAAATTGCGTCGAATTTACTATCATACTGCTTTGACCCCTACCCTCCCGAAGTCCTTATTATGGCCTACCGGTTTGCGAGAACAAATTTTTCCATTCATAAAGTTCCTTATTTATACATTCATGAATTTTTTAATATGTGTGCTCTTTATTATTTTTAGAAATAGATTTATGCCTGCATAAGTTATTGCAATGATAGAGCCTGATTACTTAAGAGGACATCGAAGTGAAATTTGAAAAATTTGAATGGTTAAACATTCACGGTAATCAATTTTTTCACCATTGTTATAAACATTAATATTCTTCTTTTAGGGGGGTTTAAAGCTATTGTTAATCCCCTAGATGTTTATGTTTTTCTGCAATGTTATGTAAATGCAATCTAAATATTTTCTTACATAAAAACTAGTGTAGGTTTTTATGACTGTTGGTAAGTTTTTTAAAAAATAAAACATGCACTTAAGTGCAAACCATAGAACAATTAGTAACTGAATGTACTAACATTATTTTAAGATCGGTTTTCACCAAAAAGTACTAACTTTTCTGAAGTAAGGTCTATAAAATGTCTCCATACATTTTCATACAAATTTGTGGTAGAAGAGCATAGACATACATATTAAAAATTAAAGCCGAGAAAAATGTATTTTAAGTTTTGGAAGCTTTAAAGTTAAAGGCCAAGAGATGGGTTTTTAGAGTGTGAGTATTTAAAATTTTGTGCTAAAACAAATGTTCCAAAGGGCACAAGCGTACGAAACTGCTCAAGAATGTTCTCTGGGGTTGAAAGTTAAGCGTAAGATAAAAAAAAATTATTGACAAAAGATATCATTTTTTTACACTTCGGTATCACCTCAAAGATGCATTACCTGTGATACTATAAATGCAGCTGTTCCTTCGCCTAACTTCATAAACCACATTTGCCACCTGCACATTGGATAAAATGCATGCTTAGTGCACATCTGTATTTTAAGATACACAAAATCGCTTTTAATTAATAGTTGTGTACATTTTCTTCAAATTAAGTTTAGTATACTATAAACAACATTATTTTTCATGGTAATAAAATCATTATATTAATACTTTTCAGGAATATTGTTTTAAAAGAGCGTGTTGTACATTGCTTAATATTTATACTTAAAACGAAGCACAAGTTATTCCATGTCATTCAGCTCAATAGTTTTGGAGAAAAGATGTAATATATAAATCTATTTATAACAAATTCTGAAGAATTATTAAATAAACGTGGTGGATTTATGTATAATCTCCTAAAAGATTAGGATTATATTAATCATGCATGCTAATTTATATAAAGGTAACATGAAAATGTTTCTTTGATTTAATTAAACAAACTTGTTTGAGTAGTGTTCATATTGTTATAGGTTAATGACCCTTAAATGAACTTTTGGAAGCCTTGTTTATGTTTTAATTTAATCCAATTTGTGACATTTCATCTGCCGAGAAAAATTTTGTTTCATGTTTGATTATTTCATGTCGAAAGATCTTGTTTCATTCATATACAGTTCTTATTTATTAATACAAATACCAAAGTTTTGAGGTGGGTCAGTATGTTTAACGTGTGCATTAAAACCACAAGTATTAAAGTTTAAGAACATGTTCAAATACTGTTCTCCACTCGAGAATAATAAATATTGAGATGAGCCGTCGAATACGTTAATGTCATGATGCCAGTAAATAAAATCGGGTGTTAAATAATAAGCGATATGAAACATCTATATTATGTACCTGAGGGATTAAAATGAGCATTTCATTTCATTAGGATACAGAGAAATAATAACCTTTATATTAATGACAGTTCTTATAATTTCTAATGGAAAAGAAATTGCATTATAATTGCACTCGCTAGCAAAAAGCGGCATATCTCTCGCAGTCAGCATTAAAACAAGTTTTTGGCAACTAATTTTTAAAATTCATGTATGGTGATCTTGCCTAATGAGGATATGTAGAACAGTTAAAAGACGACGAAAATGTAATTATTTAGTGGTTAATTACATCCAGGCACTTTTGACAAACAATTGTAATTATGGCTGAGCAAATATGATTCAATTTACATAAGTTACAACGCGTACTAAATTACCATATCATAAAATTAGGTATATTATCTGACAGTTACGTTATTGGACTTAAGCTCGGGCATAGAAAAGCCACAATCATTTAATTTTAATATACTTTCTCATTACGTAAATTGTTGTTTATTTGGTTTATTTACGGACGCTCTTTAACATCTCAGGTCATCAGCGTCCCATTCTATTCAGAGCGTGAAACGGCAGACAAATTTTGCTCAGATGCCTCTTTTTTCAGGCTTGAGGTTCTTTTTCGTGCTGTAAATGTACGACACGGGACCCACAGCTTTACTTCCCTTCCGAAGAAAGCCATACTTAGGATTTTTACGCCCGAAAAAATACATCGATCCTAGCCGGGTTTGAACCCACGATCTTGGATTTAGGAGGCAAGTATGGTTTCCACTCCACCACCAGGAACGACTCACTACGTAAAGATAAATTGAAACTCCTTAAATTGAATTTTTAAAAGGTTATCTAAGTCAAAAAGCAAAGCAATTCACGTGCATTTAAAACGTACATGCAGCTATTACAAAGTAAATTAGTATTTTCAACCATAATGTATCCTTTAGCAAACAGTTTTGAACTCGTAGCATTGAAGTTCGTAGATATGTTTGTGTGTGAAGTGGCTTGGGCTGTTGTTCCACTGAGAACATAAAGCAGTAAACCGCAAAAATCCTTGACCTGTATTATTACTACAAAGGGAGCGGAAAGGTATAGTGTACACAAATGGCGTAAGATCGAATTATATTCCCGCCCCGGAAGTAGTAAATTCACTTTCGGCAAGCGCTCTTACCGGTAATGGAGGCATCGTGGTGTCGATGATTTTTATTAATGTAAAATATTATTTAAATAAGCTACAAGGTCATTTAATCACCTTATTAATTAAAAGGATCTGACACTGAGTGCTTACTTGTTGCAAACAATTCTGAATAAGAGGTTGCACATCATTTTTCTTCTTAGTAATGTAGGCGACGCTTTTCAGATGTTATTTTTCAGTTATTCCAGAATATGTCATTCTTGTGATCTCCATACTTTAACGTGTTAAAGAAATAATATTCAATTACCAATTCTAACTTAGAACGCTATAAATAAATTGTTCGTTTGTGCTTCTGTGCTGTTGTATAATCCGCTTAGAAGAACGAAAAGTGCTCTCCGTTTCCGTAAGTTGACCAAAAGAGACCCAAAATCATTATCATATATCTGTAGACATTAACAGTGTGGTCAAAGAAACAATATGTCATATTTTCCTAACGTTAATACCTGGGTATCTTAAAATTTTCCGTACAGAAACATACAAACATTACCAAAGAAACTATTTAGATCAGAGGTGGCCGCGCAGAGTCAAATCCGAGTTACATTATGCCCGCAAAGCACACCAGCAAAGGATCGCAGCACGTTATCGATGGATGGTGTTTGTTATGACGGCTCTGAATGTTTGTCAGCCGCTTAGAAATAAAGCGATGCGGGTTGCAAATCTCTAGCTTGACTCGGCGTTTGGCACCCCTAACTTAGACTGAAAACAATAGATGAAGAGCGTAACATGGAGGGATAGTGGCGCAATGCTATCGCGGAGTAGAGTTGCCGATTTGGGGCGAAATTGCAATCTAATCAAGGGAAAGTGGAGTTTGGCAAGATTTAAAACCATGGATCTCTTTATAAACACACTTTTATTATAGTTCATTGTTTACAAGTAAAGAATAAAGTTATAATTTTAACAACGGAAAATATCGTTTCCTTTTATGCATTTGTGTGTATCAGCCAACTTTTGAACTGTTATCACTGGCCTTGGGGCATTTCCGATTACTGTTTATTTGGTGGGCTTATAACGAAAAAGAAAATGAAGAGAAAGGAACAAAATTTAAACGTAGATAAGGAAATATGTAAACAGGATTATAATTTTTTATGAATTATATTTTATTTTTTGGCTTAAGAACATATTGTCTTTTATTTTATTGTTACTGTTATAAAACGATTTTAAAATTGAGTTTGCAAAATTATAATCAATTCTACAAGGATAGAAAGATGTAGCATTATATTCGCTACATTACATAGTGGCAGGTGAGAATGCTGTCATTAGAAGAGAGAACGCAGAGCCTGTTCAGCATATTTATTTTAACTATTTCACAGTTTACCGATGGATGAACAGCAATGTCTGGAGTGGTGGTGTCAAAGGGTACATTCCTAACAGTGTGTTTCTTCAGCTTGAACACAGGCATGGATGAAAATTAAGTAGCAACATGGAGGGATTGCTAAAAAATTGTAACGTGTGTCTTGGGGACATATGTGGCAATGATGCCTTGTCATATATAACGTAGGCACATTTGGTGTACACGTTTCGGCCAGGACGTGACATTGTGGAGGATGCGTCATATGGAGGTCTCCCTGACACTGCAGCACACTATATGGAGTTGCTTTAACCTTATATGAAGGTGAATGGGCGATAAGAGAGTTGGCTTCAGAGGCAGAAATAAGTCAACCAATAGTGTTCTACCTGTTGATAGACTTGTTTGGGTGCTGTAAAATTGCAACCCGTAGGGGGTGGGGAAGGGGGTACTCGAAAAGCCTCCATGCTCACCACACGTGAACTAACTAAAGAAACCATTCAGTGAAAATGTTCCCAAACAAGAAAAGCAATCTTCCAAGAAGTAGAGTGCTCTGGCTAACATTAACAGAAAAACAGCACTGCTACTGAGTATGCAAAGGGGGATAATTGCGAGGAATTTAACAAAATGCTAGATCTGTAGTAAATGGTTACTCAAAAATAGATATGTTGTCGTTAGCCTTCGCACATTTTAAGCAAAATACGTTTATCGTATAATCAGAGTAATAGGCTTTCCCAAATTGGGAAATAGGATTTGTTTTATTTGCGGTTTATCTTTGTTTTTCACAAGCTCATAGGGGTTAGAATAAAACATTTTTGGCACAACGCTATTTTCTAGATATATTACATATTGAAATAATTAAAATGTTGAGGTAGCTTATATTTCTTGTGACAAGTTCGTGAAACAAAGTATTGACACGTTGCGCAGAAATAATGCTTTTATTTTGCGATCATCGCTATAAATGAATGTGCAACCTAATGCAAATCAATTAGCAACGTCCAGAAACAATAACCGTTTCGGAAAACATCGGAATCGTTTGTTGACGCTCGGTTTACAACACATGTTTTATCGGTTCATGTTCCTTGATGTCATAAAGAAAGAATATGTGTGCTCTGATGGGTGAAGGGATTAAATTAGATGCCTAGTAATAAGCACTACCAGGTTCGAATACTTGTTATGCTTGCATTCTATATTTGTTAGTTTTTGTAAGTAAAATTAATGTTTAATATACCACAATAAATATATCCTCCTAATAGACTTTATATATTTGAATTTTAAGGCATTTATGCTCAAACACAAAAACGTAAATGAATCATCAATTTTCCTAAATAAATGTCACATTAATAAATATTCTAAAATGAAAAGTTGAAAAAAATGTAATTTTTTATTTTATTTTTAATTTTTATTTTAAGCATGCTAATTTTCTATGTATTTTGAAAACAAAGTAGACAACGTTTCTTTGTGTGAACATAATTACATTGAAATTCAAATAAGTCTTTGGAATTAAAAGTTATATTATCATATGATATTACACATTATTTTATTTATAAAAAATTATAAATAAAAAATTCTCGCATGTGTAGGATTCGAACCACGGTAGTTATTATTTCTAGACCCTGCTTTTAACCGTTCGACTACCAGGGTACTCTGCTATATCTAATTCCATATGACGTGATAAATCGAGTTTGAAGCCGAGCAAACTTAAACAAATTAACGCTTCGAGAATTTTCTCAATTTTTTTTTCTCCTTTTTAAAGTGCACATCATTTTAAAAGACATAATCTGCAATATTTGAGAGCGCTATACATGATAAACTGTTGTGAACGGGATAGAATATGAAACGAGAGAGAGACAAATGACTCTGTAAAGTGATTTAATTTCTCTAGTTCGTCTATATAACATCTGAGAAAAGATACAGCTTGTAAAAGAAAGCAACAATTGGAAAACTGTGTCTCTTAAATTGGAAGAGAGGACGTGGAACTCCAACGAATGCTTATAGATGTAGCGCCTTGCGTGTGAGGCAATCGATATGTATCGAATTTGTATGAGACAGATTTCAATTCAAGGGTTTTGACATCTCTCCCCATTTCACGTCAGCAGGCACGCTACAATTTATTCCTCCGAACCACTTCATCTTAAATTGGCCTATAACGTTTATTTCCCCCGTCTCCCTCGAGCAGCAACTTAGCAAGTTGCCTGCATCTGGGAAAGGGAAGATGGTAATCTCGCCCTAAGCCGTGTTGAATGTTGTCATTACACGACGTATATACTGCTGCTCCTATTGGAAAAGTCGATTCGCTTTATTTTTAATGATTCCTTTTTCAGTTTCTGGAGACAATTTGTAGAGTTTCTTTATCACAGAACAGCCGTCCATGTATCTTCAAGCTTTAACATTTATGTTTCGCTGTTATACTCTTTCAAAAACAAGGTGTGCTGTATGTTAAGGAATATTCAACAGGAATTTACAAATTAAGATCCTTTTAGCATATCTCATGAGTTTTGTGTTATCAAAGCGATGCTCATGAACTCCAAACACCCCTGCTTTAGAATGTTTTCAAAATGTATAAATATTCAATTATAAATAACTTTAACTCTTTTTAGGTTAATGGAGATTGCCCATCATTAAATCAACTAATATGTCATTCCTCTTTCTAAGATATGTATTTGAATATTAATAAAATATTAAGACTAATTTTCCTATGTGTGTGTATTGGTGAATATCTAAACTGTGATATACATGTTGAAACTTTTGCTGATAAGAGTATTGGTAGGACTGTAAATTTTAGTTTTCTAGGCAGCTGTTACTTTGCTACTTTCATAGGTTATTAAAATATGCCATAATATTTCGAAGGAATTTGGATAAGGAAAATAAATCATTATAATTGCGAAAAGGGATAATCGGGCAACTATGGGACGGTCAAATGCTACCCATAATTTTCCGGACTGGTGCTGCAATTTACCTTTGAGAAAGGAAGAATAGACCATTTTAATTACCAAAAGTGATCATCGGAATTATGGAACTATCAAATAGTATACATAATTTTCCGGACTGGTGCCAAATATACCTTTGAAACTGTAGATTGCTTTCGCCCTCGAAATTGTCGCCTTCCGCCATTTTTAAAACGCACCGTAGAAGTTGTGTTCTGTAACAGTGTTTAGCACCGCCTCTGTTTCTGACTTCTTCGGCGCAATTGTGTCAAATGGGTAGCCTTTGAATTTCTTCTTCAATCAAGAAAACATAGGAATGTCGCAGGAGATCAAATTAAGTCAGCAGCAACACAGTCTTGTTTTTAGTCAAAAATTCCCTGATGAGCAAAGAAATTTACTCTGCAGCAGCCAGTTCTACGTCCCCATGTTGGAGTGACGTTTTCATACATCTTTACGCAGCCGCCGCAAAACGCCACAATAATGTGCAGAATTGACTCTTGGCCTGCCGGAGTGACTTCTTTCTGAAGAATCTCTCGCTCTTGAGTTTGCTTTTCACATATCTCGCTTTCTCTTTTTCATTTTTGTATTGTCCTTGGTGAATTGTGAAAGTTTTCATTTGGAAAAACTGTTGCTTGTCTCAGTATTCTAATCGTAAATATAACTCGCGTCATCAGTCATAACTCTAGACAAGGAGGCAGAATCGCCAAAGGCGATGTGACGAAACTTCTTGCAGACGTCAACACATTGCTGCATCTGCTCAGTTATCAGATTCCTGGGCACGAATTTGGCAACGACACGGTGCATGTCCAATTTGCCATTAAGAATCCGTTGGCATGTACCTTAACCAATCCCATTTGACCAGCAAGGTGACGAATGGATCTAATCAACGCCAAGATTTCCGCCGAAATTTTTCTGAGATTTCCATTGATTGCGATAAACACTCGCTGTTCGTTTCTCGGACCAATCACGAAATTGCGGCAGCTAAGACGCACGACTCCAAATAAAATGATGTAACAAGTGTTATGTCCACCCAGCTTCATCAAATTTCGTACACTGAATGTCTTTGAAAGCTGTTTTCACCATTTGCCGTTCCATTGCGCTAATACAGCTGCTGTCCAAATAACAGCACCAGTCCGGAAATTTTTGGATATTACCATGCAAAATAAAGGTGCTCGTTAAGCATATTTTAATATTGCAAAAATCACTACAATAATTATTTATTATATACTGGAATTATTGTAATATATTATATAAAACTACCAAATGTACTTATATTTTACAAAAAATACTGGGTTTAAGCAGGAAGTTAAATTATTATCAGAGCAACAGTCATAAATATGTGGTAATTTAATCTATATTTTTTCCAGTATAAATATTAATGTGACATGTACTATATCATGTATGTGAAGTATTGGATGAATTAATTTCCGCATTGCGAACAAAGAGGCGAAAGGTTATTGTTAGGCCTTGATAATACAGCTATCAAATTGGTTCGGTTTGATCTTTTGTTTCCTTTAATCAACATGGAAATAAAGGAAAACAAAATGGATGTGTTTGGGCTTGTTTAAATATGGTGGAAATTTCATGGGGGTATTCGGTTTGCTAAAAGGTTTTAATATTTTCATTCAACTTTGTCCATTGTGTTGTTGCTATTTTCAGAAATGTTTATGCTCGAGTACCTGTAAGCTACAATAAGAACTTCAGGGGGGGGGGTGGTCAAAACAGTGTGAGTAATCCACTTCGAAAGCAAATAATCTGGGAACTAAAAAGTTTCAGCTAGAAACATGTCGCAAACCATTACATAAGTCTGTGATCAGTAAAACTAGCCTGAAAAAAATCAGATATAAAAGAATGAAGTAGGCTTTTACAGCAAGCTTAAAATTGCCACACTCTTCCGACTAAAAATCTCATAGTGGAGGAGAAATATCTCAAAGAAAATGACAAAATTATACCCGAGCTTCAGTTGAACCTAAAAAGACTTCTCCCAGAGTCCAAAGAGAACTCACCCTGCATCATTAAAGGAATGGTGGGAGACTTGCTCCAGGAAGTGAGATCTTCCCATTTATGTTCGTAAAAAGTAAACACTGCAACCATAGTTTACCAAAAAGACAATCTACAGAGTGTTTAAAACCTTTGAACACAAATGTCTTCCGAGAAACACGCTATATCTTCCAACAAGACGCAGCTAGAGTGAATAAGGCACAGACGATGTAGGTTTGGTTGGGTTCAATTCTGCAGATATATTCCCATTGTTGCCTTCTCACCCATGGGACACATATATTTATAAGTAATTAAGTAAAAATAATCATTTTTTCTAATGTTATTGGCAACGAAATTCTCGATGATCCATTTAATTAAATTTGGACTGTACATGTTGAGGTTTGTCTCTACAGAAAGCATTATGTGCTTCCTATACATTGATATTATAGTTTCACTGGAATTAATACTTGCGGCTAGTTTACGCAGTTTTCAACTTAATTTTCTCTTTCAATAATCGCAAAGAGAAAGACTTAGAATGCAAGCTTTGTATACTGTTAATTTTCTTTACATTCTCTTAACCCAAAATCAAATAAAGCAACTACTTGACAGACATATACGAAACTTCACTAGCACTGGCAACAGCAGCGCTACTAACTAAAGGACAATTATCGCTGCTGGGCACGATATCATCGTTCTTCAATTTTTTATTGAAGTAAATAAGATTTGCCCATATTTAATACACAGGATGAACATTAACGCCACAGACGAAACTTTCACAGATGTATCAGGGATGTTAGCTGAGTGTTTTGATATAAGGAACCCACAGTCTAGGTAGATCGTTACCGAGTAATTTGATGTTGGTGTGTTAGACATGTCTCGTGGGCCTGACAGATGTAAAATCAATCAATTACTCATTACCTTATGGCGACTGTAATACCGCACCATGTGTACGGAAACAAATAATCAAAACTTAAAAATCAAATTACAGCATTGTGCATGAATAATGCAACAACCCTCAGGCAAAACACGTAAACTTTTATTATATGGTTGTTCTGTTACTGTAAATCTACTGTACAGACCTGTTTCTTTTCGAAATCTCGTCAAGTCGTGTAGCAACGCGTCATGAAATGTCGCACACGCTCCAGAAACCCATGAGATTGGCCATGGGAATCTCTGATACTGTATTTAAAACTGATAATTATAAATACTAACATGAGTTATAAGAAAATGATGTCCCTCATCACCAATTTACTGCTGGTATCTTCGTAGGAAATTCCTGTATTTCATCTTAACATTTCTTCCGCAAGAACGTGGCAATTCGGAACATGTTCCTTGTCATTGATATCTCGCACGCAACCTTTTAATAAGTTGGCAAACAGTTTCCCTACCTGAAACACTATTGCCACTATATTTTCTTGTAACCACTTCTCTTCAAGAATCAGTTTTACATATGTATCGTATATGAAACTCATTCAAAACAATATTCATACAGAAGCATAATGACGAAAAACACTTAGCACAAAATGTACACTCCATGAAAGCACCGAGTAACACATGAACCCAAAACCACTCTCTGACAAAGTTTCCCTCACACTAAACAAACTACTTGCACGTGCATTATACGGCCTTGACTTCTCGCATCACGCAGTAGTTCTCTATTGATCTCAAATTAATGCATCATATTAGCAATCCAATTTTTCTTTAACTTTTTTGAAATTATTTTAACGTTAAACAACAATCTTCTTGAGAAAAATCAACTGACATAAGACACAATTTCTCCTTTAATAATAAAACATGTAAAACTTTAAATTTCGGTGGAAATGCCCAATAGTAATATACATACGTTGCAGCACGTTTCCCTCCTTCATAATAAAGGCATCACTCTCTTTAACTCCCTTGTAACGCGTATCAAGAACGTGTCATATTTGCTTAGCAGACAATAGAAGCATTGTTTCGTACTCCACCAGGATTTTTGTTGAAGTTGTTTTCTTTTTTTAATAGAAATAGAATATTTACCAGATAGTTTTGCTAAAGTTTTCCTACAGTTGCTATTGTAGCTAGTGTAGATTTTTTTTAATGCTGATGTTCTTTTGTTTCTGTTGCTTTTTATATAAGCAATAGGTAACGGTTAAGTTGGTGAACTGGTGTGAAGACAAAATGAAGTACAATGTATTACAATGATGGAGTGTTGCTGCTGGTAGTGCATAGCATACTTTTTCATTCCTTAAGGATAAATGAGCGTGCCATAAGTGAAATGCCCTCCATTAGGTTCTCTGCCTGAGGCCACCACGAAAGTGCGGCCCGTTTGGGGACTGTTTCCGGTTTCGTCTGCGTCTCTCTTGTGCTCGTTTTTCTTCTTTACCGCATATGTTACATTTTATGGTTTCTCTAATTCTATTCCACATTTTATTCACCCTGCCAAGACCTAGACTATTAATGTGATGTAGGAATGTGTATAGCTGTTAGAAATTGCACTCACTGGCAACATTACCTTCTCTGGATTATTTCCTTAGATAACTGAAATATCTTTAATCCACATACATTTACGATGTATTTTTAAGTAAAACGCGTAATAAATAAAAGCGCGTGAAAAATGAGTTCTTTTAAAATAAGTTTCTTCATTAAGCACTAACTGAGGAAAATCTTGACTACATTTTCTATGCCAAATATCTTCCACAGGCAAAGTTTGTTATTAAGTATAGAGGGGCATGAATAAATAATGAAACACGTTGTTTATATTTCAGTTTCAAATTCAACGATCTATTCCTCAATTCTTTAGCTGTGCAATATTATTCTTTCAATAAATTTTCCCTGCCAGTCTATGACTTTGCATCGGAGCCCGTATACCATCCTCGTCCTTCTTAATACTGCGTCATCTTCAAATCTATTCCCGCGGATTGCATCTTTTGGAGATCAAAGAGATGCAAATCAGAAGGTGCAAGATCGGGCTACAGGTGGACGAATGATGATCTCTTCTCAGATGGTTAGACTTGTGTGTGACTTTGCTTTGTCGCAAAGAATTTGGTCACATCTTGGAGAGGAAGAATGTGCCTTAGTGCTTAATCACAACTAGATTATTTGAGCGCGATGCTACTGGAAGAACTTAAGGTCATATGATGCATGTGCTGGTAGCATCTAGTAGTTAGTTTAAGGGAGGTTTTGTCAACAAGTGGAGTGATTGTGCGTTCGTGTGTTACTTGATGCTTTCGTTCCATGTAAAGTGTTGTAATTGTGTTAATATCACTTCTGAAATATAGTCTTGCAGCACGGAATTATATTCTTGCAGAGCAGTGTTCAGGCGCTTAGCAAGAAAATGTGCTCCAGGTAGAGAGAAACTATGCACCAACTTGTTAAAAAGTTAAGAGAGAGATAGGATATATCAATGATAAGAAACTTGTCCCTAATCGTCGTGTTCTTAAGAATGAAAAGTTAATTAAAATGCAGCAATTACCTACGCAGATGCCGGCAATGTATTGCCGTTTAGGTGCATAACACAGGCTAGTACTCGACAGTTTTGTGCTTTCAGTACAAATAAAAACACTAATCTTGCACGCGCAAACCTATCTCCCGTTTTTCCACTACGGCAACTGCATTTCCCCCGTAAGCAGCCGTGCTCCTGCAACCTGTAGCTCAAACAACCTCATTATACTTTCATCACAAGGTAATACATTGGTTAAATTAATCCTTTCACAGTCCCAGATAATACGGCTTGACTTTACTGCCCTAGGTAATTGATCAACATTTTTTAATCTTTTTCCTCTGACAAGAAGTAGTTCTGAAAAGATTATGGTTCTTTGTTCATTATGATCGGCAGTTTGTCATATTTTAACTGGAGGACAGTTCGTATTGGCACTGCCGACGGAGGTATAGCTTAACAGCAAGTTGTTTGCCTATTATTCGCCGAAGTCCTGCACAAGGATGTCGGTATGTGTAAGAAAATTAAGCCTAAAGTCGCGGGGATTTTGTGTTCGCACCCTAAAGAGTAATGAAATCTGTCAACAAATTTGTTTATATGTCTTAAACGTCATAAAAACTGGGTTTTTACCATGATTTCATTATGGTCTTGTCTTATGAGAAGTCAATGACAATTTTAAAAATCTAATTCGGGTTGCTATAATGTTGAATACGAATCGCTCCATGCAGAAAGGGCTCAAGTCACGAATTTAATGAAATTTAGATATCGAAGAAAATCGATTTCATTATGATTTTTTTTTTGATTGATTGGTTAATGGACGCTCTTTAACATCTCAAGTCATCAGCGTCCCATTCAATTCAGGACGTGAAACGGCGACAAATTTTGCTCAGAGACCTCTCTTTCAGGCTTGAGGTTCTTTTTCGTGCCGTAAATGTACGACACGGGACCCACGGCTTTACTTCCCTTCCGAAGGAAGCCATACTTAGGATTTTTACGCCCGAAAAAATCCATCGGTCCTGGCCGGGTTCGAACCCGCGATCTTGGGTATAGGAGGCAAGTATGGTAGCCACTACACCACCAGGATCGACATTTCATTATGATGGCTGCATCACTCTGCACATAAAGGTATCTAATCCAATAAAAACGTTATCCTGGTTCTTGGAATTCCATGTGTATGGAAATCAGTCACTTGCTTAGAATTGCTTGTACATGTGAATAACTATGCAGTTCTGTTACTGGTTTTGTTTTACATCCCCGTGACCAGAATGTAGAAAGTATATTTACTGTTTGTAAAACATTATTTAAGGGAAAGAGGTGATATTTTAATTAGAGGTAAACTATTCCTTCGTGTAATATTTTCAGATTTCGTACATTATTTGTACAATATGAAAGTATTTTTACATTAAATCAAGAAGAAAGTTTGCAAAGGAAAAAAATGGAAAGTAATCCAATAACATGGAAAGGAATGTTTCAAAGATAGCAAGACTAAAAGAGCAACAACATGTGACTATAAAGGAAAACCCATACCACAAAAAAAAAAAAAAAAAAAAGATCAGTTTGCATATAATTTTAATATATTAGTAAAATGCAAATAAATTAATTATGTGTATTATTTTTATGTATTTATATGCTTTTATTTACTGGGGCGTTGTAAAATACACACTTCTGTTTTCTCAATCTGGATCTTCAAACCAAAAACTTGCATATCCAGCAGGAAAAAATCCATTGAAAATAACTTGAATTACATTATAATTTGTCACTTCTTATATGTTCAAAGGACATCAAGAATTCTATAAGACGTTACACTCTAGCCCACAAGCAAAGCAACCATCACGAGTGGCCGAGGTCGTTAAGGCGCAGGCTCGTGAGCGGGAGATCTGGGATTCGAACTCCGCCAGGATCGTCCTCCCTGACTGGGGTTTTTTCCAGGTTTTCCTCAGTCCTCATAAATGGCAAATGTCGGGAAGGTACCCTTAACTTAGGCATGGAACGTTTCCTTCCTTTAACAAAAATATCCTTTCCCAATATATAATTTCATCTAATGTATCATCAGTGTCCACCGTTTGTGGTACCTCAGTAGTAAAAACTGGCATTAAATACTATTCTTAAAAAAAAAAAAAAAAGCAAAACTGTTAACATACATGAGTAAGATGACTGAATGCAGTCATTGTTCATTAGTTATTAACCGTTTTGTCATTTGCTTAAATAAATTGTTTAAAATATTTTATTTATTAAAAATATAACCTTAATGAAATAAAATGAATGCTCCTCGTTTTCCAAAGTAAACAGAATTTCCATTCCAAGCAGAAAGGGCTTCAGTTCATAGGTAAAAAATAAATATTTCTAGTCATTAGAAAAACGAAGAGATTATTAAGGTTGAGAAACAATTGTAATTTTTCCTAAGACTTTAACTAATTATAAAGCTCAGGGACATTTTTTTTATTTTCTGGAAACTAGGAACGTGTCATGGGGCTGAAGACGTTTCTGCGAAAAAAAAATTTCGCAATTTTAGACGCAGCCATTTTGATGAAATATTCATTGTTTTCTAATAGCATCATAGATGCAGCATATAGGCTTGGCGTGGCCTCACAGTAATTAGTATGGTAGTGTCAATAAGACGTGGCTTCGCACTTCACAATATCACAGTAGCGAGTGTGGTAACATGGAACTTTTGCACTGTGAATAACCCGCTGTTGCACAATGGATTCCATGAAGCATAAACAAAATATTCTTAAGCTTTAGGTAATAGTGAAATGAAATTTAGACAAAAATTACCCAAAATGCCAAAATAGGCTGATGCATTTTTAATAACCTCTGGGTTTCGTTTTCCATATGACATATGTGATTATTTTCACTTGGAAAGCCATCACGTTATCATTAAAATCAATTTTCATGAATATGGCACCTTACACAGGAAAATTCATAGGCTTTAGATCTATATATGTGCTGGCCACATGGAATTGACTGCAGGCACTATTACATACATGCTAGGTAGAGGCTGAAAATGCCCAGATCTGTTGCTTAGAAGAAAACATCAGAAAGCTTTTTGACCATTGAAACATAACGAAAACATTGCGAAACGTAACTTCTTATGTTTTATTTTTTAAATTCTTTTACTTTATAAAATGTTCCCTGCAGAAAACTTGTATTATAATTTATGTGAAATCTATTCTATATTCAGAATACATGTATAAATAAACTGACATGTGTTTGTCCATAACTTCTTAACTTTTTATAGAATCAATTTTATATGTTTAAAACTAAACAAGACGAATATATTTTCGAACTTATGTCTATATATATATATATATTATATACACATATATTGCCATTAATTATTGCAGTAAGCATGAAAGAACGTAAATTCGTTTCTGCAAGAATTATTTTTGCCATGTCAGTTCATATATAACAACAAATAATGTTTTTTTTTTCTTCTTTGCAACTATTATAGATCATTGAACAAAATGCACAGAGAAGTTTAAAATACTTGCCTAAATAAGGAATGAGTTTCAAACTAGCGTCTGTCTTAAAGATCGTAGAAATTAGACACTTCACTTCAGTGTTGTCTTGGACACAAAATTGAAGCTGTTGAATAAAATGTTAGTAAGAGAGTTTTCTTCTACCCTACAGGGGAGTTAGCACTACAACCGCTAATGGGCCTATTGTACAAATATCCCCGAGGGGACACCTGGGAGGAAGGAATGAGATAGAGGGTGCAACGAGCGGCCAGGAATCCAAGGAGGAGGCACGAGCATAGTCGGGGGTACCTAAAGTTTCCATAGATAAGTCCCAACAAGGTCTGTCTCACTTGAGATGTCCCGAGGTCCCCCAAACAGAACGCACCAGAAGCTAAGACAGGAACATTTCTGGAGCGCAAGCCATCCCCATACAACAAGGCACCATCCCGCCTCGCCTGATGCTTCCGGCAGTGTAACTGATGCTGTGGAATGAAATGAAAAAATAACAAATTGTGAACTATAAACATCCATTCCAGCATTCGCCTAAGTGTCCATGGGAAACCACGGAAAACCCAAAGTTCAGGATGGCCGGTCCAACGGGAATTTAACCCGGGTACCACTTCAGCTACTTTAGTACGACACACTTAATAGAAGAATCGTCGCATGCTCTTCAACATCACTCCATAAGTGCAATCGGTTGCGAAGTACCGTAATCTCTACGTCATATGGCTACCAATTAATATTGTCATCAGGTGTGGCAATATTAGTATGTTTGTTTATTATGAACTAACAGATGAATGTACAGTATTAAGCACTGAAAATAAAATTTATTTTTATTTAGTTTCTTGCATAGAAAATATATCTTTGCATAATCTATAAAAAGTTCTTCCGATTATCCGGAAAAATCGGTTGTGTGTCACTGGCTTTGTCCCATAGTTGCCGGATACGAGAGTTTTGTTGCATTTGTAAAACAAAAATAAAATTAAATTTGATCAAACTCCACCAATTGATAATATTATAAAAGTATTTCAACGTTAAATTCTTTTCTCACATTGAAACGCATTTTTTTCTTTTCCTAGAAAAAATTTTAAATAAAAGACAAATTTTTACATTAGTAAATCTTCGCAAATTGTAACATTTTAGGATTTTTAACAATTCAAATCGCTTTTGGATAAAAGGTTGTTAGTTTGACCAGAATAGGAAGGAATTCCGTGAATTAAACCTGCATGTAGGAGAATGAAATACACGTAAGTTTATTACCGCACAGAGTTATTTATAAGCCTGTGTGTAATTACGAGACCAGGGTAGCAAGGCGGAGGGGATGATACCGACTGATGAAGAAACTCTCCAAGTTTGCGTTCAGACATACGAAATGTACTTCATCCTAATAACTGGGTTCTCAGCAAAACCGTGTCCCTCCAGCCTCTTGAAACTGCGCGCAGAACTGCAAATCGAGAATATAATCCTGGAAGTGTAGTTACAGCTGATATGGTTTGCATAAAATGGCGAGATGTTTGACTGAAAATAAGTTGGATAGTTTCCTTAACTGTCGATATGCTTCTCTCAGTCAAACCTACCCAAGTCACCACAACACTCAGCTCGAAACATCGACTGAACTTTTTAGTAAATCTGTGATTTTAACTCCATATTAATTTCAGCCGTTAACATCACATTTATTATAAAAATAGGTCAAATTTAACCAAAATGTTTCAAAATATGTATATACCAATATACCCACATTTAGCATCAAGGCATGTTCGAGTAGGATGTAGTGGAGAAATTAAATAGATATTGTTGCGAAATTGGATTAGTATGGTGCGAAATGTGGACATCGGGCACACGACTCACCCAAATCTTAGCATTCTAGGGAACAGCGCTAGGACGAATGGAGGAGTAATTTACTTGGGTGAAATAGTTGATGAGGAAATGTGACAAGTAGAAACAGGGCTCAACACCATGAACACAGGAGGGTTACTTGAGAAAATAGGAGTTTCCCAGTGTGACGGATGAGAAAATTGAGAGAAATGATAATTTTTTTATTCTGATGTAGTTACATTTTTCTTCTATATAGGTCGTGTTATTTCGCTAGCTAATAAAGATTGCGCAGTTAAGCAAAATAGCATATGATTTGCGTATCAGTTTCCCCTATATTTTATATCATGTTGCGCCGATCTCATTTCATCATTAGTTATTTCGTTATTAATTATTTTACCAGCGTTCTCCCTCTAGCGCTGCTCAGCGTAAAGGCGTGAAAGAATGCTTAGAAACGCAATGAAATAAAGAATGATAGCCCTACATAACAGGATAAAAATAGGCAATTAAAAATGTTCTTTAACTTATTTAGCAAGATTGATCCATAATAACAAAAATACTCTCCCGCTAAAATTCACTTTAAAGAAGGGCGCATTATAATATTAATTACAAATGCAAAGAGCATTAAAGTATTTATCTTCGTCAGTTATGATTTTTCCACTTAAAAATAAAGCAAATACAGTTACATGGCATTTTTTCACCAACCAGATAAGATAAAATTACGTAATATATATATTTCAAAACGAGAGAAAATAACATTATACAAGATTCGCGCAATTATAATATTATAATACTATAACAACGACATGAAATATAACAAATATAATTTCCTAGGCGTTTCTCCCAAAATTCACTGTCTACTTTCACAAAATCATTACCTAAAATTTGAGAGCAAGCCAAAGCAATTTTCCAATCCATTCAAACATAATGAAAATAAGAATAATTCCCTATTTATTTCTCTTCAAATCATTCAATAATATGTAGCAATGTTTTTATTCGCGAAACATTGCAATAATTTAATACAAAACCCTTCAAATCAAATTAACAAATACCCACATAAAAATAACTTACCCAAAGTAATTCCCACATTTAACCGAATTTGACAGTGGAACTTCCCAATTACACAATTTAAAATGTGATCGAGATACCTAAATACCTGGGTCACTGAGTTCATTAATGAGCAGTTTGTTCTGGCCTAATAAATTGTGAAGGTAACCCCAGAAAATGGAGGCATCGACATGGAAGAGTTGCCTGAATACGAACCAAGTATCGAGGGCGCCCTGCCAAAAGCTACCAAGGCTTTTATTATACGTAATATTTATAAGAAAACCATAGAAGCTGTCGAAGCAAACGCAAGGATATATCGATGTAAAGAAGGGTAACTGATCAAAACCAACAATTACGTGCTCTGGCCAATGAAGAAAAAAAATTCTAGAATGTGACGTAGTAAGGAAGGAGAATAAGGAAAGGGTAATGGAGTAAAATGATATAACACCATAATCTGAAGATCCTTTTTTATATTTGTACGATATATTACGTTAATGCATGGGTTCTTAATTT
Organism: Metallyticus violacea; assembly: GCA_030762175.1. Lineage (NCBI taxonomy): Eukaryota > Metazoa > Arthropoda > Insecta > Mantodea > Metallyticidae > Metallyticus > Metallyticus violacea. The sequence goes on along the minus strand of CM060846.1, from coordinate 353,759,731 downwards.
TGTTGTAAAATGGAAACAGTTTGTAATCATAGAGTGTAACAAAAATGTATCTTCAAATTTAGGTGCATATGCCTCTCATGTATAGGAAGAAATAATGTTACATGAACATTGGTGCTGAAAGGCTTTATTACCTTGTTACAGCCCCTTTTCTACAACTCTGCTTACATTGTATGATACGGTACATTATGAAATAAAAATAGCTTATCATATGGAAGTCTGTCTTAAAGTAAGTGCTTAAAATAGTTCCCGTTAGCATGAAAATCGCTGTGTAAGTGGTAACAGATACATTAGATTCTCACGTAACACTCTTCAGACAATCATGTGGTAAACATTACTACGTAGTTACTTGTCTTGTGCTGACACTAAGGGTGTCTTCAACCTCGCCAATTATTGCCCCCTCCAGTTGTACTGTCCTCGACCTTCCAGATCTCCCGATCGTGAGTGGTAAGCTTGAACGTTCCCTGCACTTGAAAAATCCTATCCGGGCATCGTCGTTCTGGAAATCTATCTCGGTACAAAAGCTCAGCGGCACTGCTATTGCCATCAGCTTTCCCTCACACCAAAATAGCATCTACCAACTCCGCATTTGAATACCTTTCCATTGTACTGTACCTAAAACCAAGTCCTTAATGAACATACAACAATTGACACTACGTACGTATAGTTTGGCGATCAGAAGAAGGCGAGTGCGGGCTGAAGTGCAACGGAGACTTGAACTGTTTATCTGCACACGAAGAGTGTATGTGGAATGCCCATGTTGCCACATAGTAGTAGTAGAAATGAACGTTTTATTGTACGATTTTAGGATTCACTCAAATAAATACATCTGTCGCATGGGCCTTGCGGCCGTACATGCTAATGTCGTCCTTATAGCAATCAAAAGGGCAATACTCATACATACAAACATACGTATATACATTCATATATACATATACTTATATACATATACACATACCTACATACACACAAATCTACATGCATACATACAAATATACACATACTTCGATACATTTAAATTTTTTATTAATAATTTAAATACATTTACATATACATGAATGAAACCCTTACTATTGAGCCCCTTTCCCTTTACTCACACCCTCTCTCCATCCCCCCTCTTCATTATGTGCATTAACCTCCGTTGTCGGGTCTTCAGTAGAAATATTCCCAAATTGTGTATCTCATGTTGCCACATGTTAAGCAATCAGACTCAGATCTTGCACGCCCCCTGGACATGGGTGAGTATCTGACAACACTGTTAATATTTACGTAGCACTTTCCTCTCGCTAGACGATACGTATGTACTTGGTACTACTAAAGCAATGAAGTGATCGCATGATAAGATGACTATGTAATACACACAGCCTAAGAATAATTACCTGTTGTTACATCACCCCCCAATTCCACCTCCATTTGACATTCTAACCAGAGGTAAACAAGAAAATCTACTTGTAATCTTGCTGTTCTGCTGTGGGGTTGTTGTTACACGCTAGCTATTGCATTCCTCATAAAAAGAATAAATAATTTACGCATCATATAATGTAAGAAGAATTTTAGAAAATGATTTGTAACAAGGAAATAAAGCGTTTCTGAGCTAATATTTGTATAACATATTTTCATCCTATACATAAGAGGAATATGCACATCAAGTTTTGACATGCATTTTTTGTTACATCCTATATATATTTTCAATGAAACTAAAATTAAAAACTTCCTCTTTCTATTGTACAAAGGTTGTATACTTAGTGTTCATGTAGATAGGTAACACATGCAGGAAGATACAAAGAAAAAAATTAAATATTTCCAGTTTGTTGGGTTCTTCTTCGGTGTAAAGAAAGAAGTAAAGAAAAATACGTTTGTGCAATTTTTTGTAAATCGAAATATTTCAACATAAATTGGTCTGTGTGTTTATGTGTGTATTTTTGTTATAAAATTATGCTCGCCATCACTGAGTTAACGGAAGGATGAATATATTGAAACAGAACTAATTTCAGCCTATCTTAACTTGCCATCCATATTTCCGGAATATTGTTCTGACGATAGATCTAACGTCATTAGAGGTGAAGGTTGCAGGAGGAGAGAAAATTAACTGATGTTATAGGAACTGCAATTAAGCTTAATTTAATCATACTTTTTATCTAAATTCATAGGAAATATAGGAAAAGATCGCCTTATAATGCTACTTTATAAACTTTTCCATCAATTCTGAGATATTTCCTACATGTACATAGTGTATGTAAAGAAACAAGAAAACGGTTACTTAGGGAGGTATTGCAAACACCACGTTCTTTGAGTGACAACTTGCAACCATCCATTTTTATTTATCTAAATATATTACTATCCTAGTAGTGCTGAGCGATTCACGAAACACCGACCTGGTTCAGTCTGCCCTTGCCTCGAGCGTGCATAAGCCAAGTCATTGGAAAGCCAGTTAATGAAGGATACTGTTGGCGTAAGGATAAAGAACAGGAAGGGTGTTATGTTATTTCAAAGTCTATGTCAGTACGAGGAAGCGCTTTGTTCCGTCAGGAAGTGTTCACAGTCGCCATTGCGAGATGCATTCTCTGCAACATGGAGGTGTGCATGCATATCGGTTCCAGTTAAAAATCCGAAAGAATTTTGCGACTTAATTTGATATGAGATTTGCTGAGTAATTGGTGTTGCAAAGAAAAGAATCGACCCCGGTCCGCTCTTACATCTGCTCTGGTTGATATTCAAAGCACGGATCCTCAGAAGCCTTACTAAGTTGACACGTAAATTGACGCAACAGGTGTGGTTCAAACTTCGGTTTACAAGACATGCCATTGTTTCGTGGGTCATTCTGTATTGTTCTATGTATGTGTTTTTAACGTTTCATAATTAGTATATATGGATAATTAACAGGTACAATGTCATCACGAAATATTTCACACTTGAGGAGTGAGAAAACTGCGTGTTCTCCCTATTTTAAGATTGCTGAGGCATCCATAAGGTGTTAAAATGACAAGTTTCCTAGAGTAGAGCATGTTGGGCTGACATTTACGGAGCTTGGTTTTTATCGAGCTTCACTTTGTGCCCCTGTGAAGCTTGCAGTGTTATATTAGAAAAGGATATTAGTTTACAACAAGATTTTCCACTTAAAGCTAAGAATTGTGGAATTTTCCATCCGTTTAACTTCTAACATTCGCCCTGAATGTTATGTCCCTAATCTTTCAGTTGCCTAAGATACCTATAACCAATTTTCCAGCTGTTTGTAACGTCTTCCATTGAATCAAAAAGTACTTTTAGTATATTTTGTTCCTAAAAAGCAATTGATAAGTTCCTGTCTATTTTACAAATGATAGCACTGCTGAAACCGTGAGAAAAAGGTAAAGTATAAGTTCATGGATAAACAGTATGAAAACACACTACCGATTCTCGGCTGCCAAAACAGCTTGCGTTTCTAGTTGGTAAACATTTACAAATAACATGGTAGCATATATTGAAGCACTTTGACTAAACATTGCGGCTATGAGAGTGAACAACTTGCATACGTAACATTTCCCACAGTACCTCTCTTTCTTTTGAAAACAAATGCCAAATAAACTGTCATAAAGTTTTTTTCTGTACTATCATAGGAAATTTCAAAAGTATATCATATTCAAATATTTCTACATCATTTTTGGTAAAAAAAAAATAAAAAAAAAACTTAAAGAGTCCATAAACCAAAGTTACCGGACATGGAAATAGAGTTTAATTGAAATATATTCAGAGCAAGGCTAAGATGACTGAGATTTTCCTATGCCCGAAGCAGGGCTTGAACATGCGAGCCGCTATAACAAGCGTCTAAAATTGTAAAAAGCACTACTACGGCCTTAGGTGTCGAATGCCATTAGTGTGGAGCAATTCCGGCAGAGTGCTATAATGTTTCCCTACGTCATTAGTGCGGAATGGTTCCGGCAGGGCGCTCTCACATTTTCCATGTCTTGATCCGGAAAATCAAATCAGTCTCGTGCCGTTTAGTGCCTAGAAAAGCTGAGCTTCTTCTCCCAGCAGAAATTTGGCAATTTCGCAAAAGAGCCCTCATCTCGCTGTAATTTATGTTTACATACTTAGAACATGTGTTTGTTATGTTTCCTTTCCAATTATGTAGTTTTCTTACTATTATTTTTATTATTTTACTTTTATTTTCTACTTTGCTCATGTGCCTCTCAGCCGTTCAAAGTGTTTCTTTGCTGAGCTCATATCTTTGTTCTCAAGACCAGAGATAATTCGCAAAATGTATTATTGTTATTATTATTGGGATTCTTTTGACTTATATATTGTTTGTACAACACTATAACTCCTTGAAAATTTTCAAAATGTATGTTAAATTATTTAACGCCCAATTGTATGGAAGTTGCTATTTGGAAATTAGTTTTAACTGTAATTTAAAAATTAACTACAGGTTAGTTATCATTTCTGTTGATTAAAAATAACTCCTGACTGCTAACCATGAGTTTGCAATAACCATCAAACCTATGGCAACATCGCGAAATAATTGGGAAATTCGTGTTTAGAGTGAGTTGATGTTCAATTTGAGAAAATCATTACTAATTCAGTTTTCCCGCCTCCTAGACTTTTTTTTTTCCTTTCTTAGAATGCCTTAAAACATGGATAAGGAAAATTCAATACGAATGTGAGTGGCAAATTTTAACAAATGTGAAAGGGTATTATTATTGATCTGGTGCTAAAATGCTAGGAAATAATTGAAAAAAAAAAAAAACAGATTCGATCTCAAATAAAGACGAAGAACGTACATGGGGGGAGGAATTGCCAAAGAGTATAATAATTCCAATCTGAAGAGTTTTGCATTATAACCCCATGGTGATATAATGGATATGTGTCTGTGTGTGTAGTCTACAGCACTTAAAACTCCAGGAAATTTGCGAATGTTATAGAACCCCAGTATCTCATTCCGTACATCACCCTCTTATTTTATCGAACTGAGGTCTCGAAGCTGCAATTACTATAGTAACTTAATGAATGATTGTACTGACCCTACCTTTCTACACTTTGAATATACCTCCAATAACTATTTGGAAGCTCCCTATCGCATAGAACCTTAAAGTTAGTAGCCCCATGGACATTGAATTCAAAGCACAATTTTGCTTAGTTTGTGATTGTAATCGGAAACCTAACATCTGTTCCAGTTCTTTGACATCTTTTGCTAAGCGAAACCAAATTTTGGATTATTTGTTGTTCATTTCTAGGAACGGATTATTTCTCTCGCCATATACACGATGAACACGGTGAATTTTATCATCGGATGATAGCAGCAGCAGGTAATCGTGCTCGAAAAGGATTTTGAGCGCTCCTAGTCATTCCTGCTAAAACAACTAAGACTGGAACAATCATAAATCTGTAAAGATATATGTACACTATACCGCTTGTAAGGTTAGCCTAACATAACCTACAATTGAACGCAACTCTGTCTATCGTTATTACGCGGAAATGAGAAGTGAAGCATTGAAGAAACTTTATCTACTCGAAATTAAAATAAACGTAACTAACAATTTTATTTATAAATGCAGTTATTATGTTTCTGTACCCTCTGGAATGTTTTCTCTATTTATGCTTTAACTTGAGAAATTTCACGAATTAGATTTAATATGCGGTTAAGATGAAATAATATTAGATTAGAATTTATACAATCAAAATTTCCAAGTTAAGCATAACTGATGGTTAATTTTTTTGTCCTAAGCTCAAGTTAGTTCAAGTTAACTCTTTATACGTCTTCCAAGTTCAGTATAACTGATGATTCATATGCCTTAAACTCCAGTTAACTGTTTATACAAGTGACCCTAAGGAATTATTTCAATATTTATTATGTAGTTTATTTTTATTTTGATTATTCAAATTTATTCACGTTTATTTAATGTTTTCTCTATATCAAATGCTTTGTATAATCTATAATGTATAATCTGCAGTTAGAGGAGTTTATTAAATTCCTTTGCAGATAGTAAATTAATCACTTTCTTATTCCTTTTGATTCGTTCCTTTTATATTAATATAGCAATAATAATAATTTTACCTTATTATTATCTTTGAATTTCTTCTAATTTTATTAGTCTCTATTATTTAATTTCTTTATCTTGTGAACATTCTTAGTAAAAAGCTTTTAAATCGACAGTTGAGAGTTTTTCCTGTTCATATGAAATTGAAATTTGAGCCATTTAATTGCTGAACATCTTTTGTAAACTATTAAGAAAGAACACAATTTTAATGTGTGTCGTGTGTTGTAGCTCATGCAGGGGATTATTTAAACAATTTTATTGCAGTTCATTTCATTATTTCTTTCAATAATTACCATCAATAGTATTCCACTTCAAGATTACGCTTATGAACAATGTGAATTAAACTACGCACAGACACAATAACGGGATTACATGGTAACGCGTTCACCATTACGTGCAGTCACCACGTACTATACAACATAACACATTTAAGTTCATCCAAGCCTAATGCTGGACTCGAGTTCGTGACCGTCTGATCATTACTGTTACTCACCTTAAAGAGCAAGGCTATTGAGTTGGTCTAAGCTTAATTCCATAATTTCAGAAACAGCATAAAGCTTATTGAAAATGTGGTCCTTAGGGTTCCTAAATAGCAGACCTATTTATGAGCTATCACAAATTAAGCAATGTTACCTTAAAATTGTAAAGCAGTTTTTAAATGACATCATTGAAGTTTAACTACTCAGTGTTATATTTCCTACAAAAGCGGTCTAGCCTAGAAGTTTCTAAAGTTTTTGTAATCAAGGAAACTCCTTTTGAAGCACAATCATATTTTAGATGGAGAAAGTACTAGATTTTTGATGACTTTGTTGCCCGTGTCACGGCAATTGACGAATCGGCATTCAGAGTTGCAATTCCCGCCAAAGCGGATGTAATATTCGCTGTACTGATTCAAGTTCTCACAATTATAACTACAATTCAATTAAAAATAAACACGTACCTTATAACAATATATGTTGGAAATGTTGTCGTGCTACATCTGCACATTTCTGACTTCCTTTTAGAAATTTGTCATTAACACGCATCACTTCATCTTTTGAAATTGCATCAATTAAAACTTGAAAACACACAAGGCCCATGAATTGCAGACTGGTTATCCTACTTTTTGTGTAAGTTTTTCTTATGGAGCATTAATTATACTGTAATTGATCCACATAATACTCTTTACTGATGAAGCATCGTTTCAAATCCTGATTTTTTCATCATGCAAGAGTTTCGTGTATAAAAATTGCTTTTATACACTCCAGTACGTGTTATTTTAGGTCAAAATATGACCACGTGAATAGAATCATACTTAATCAAAGTAAAGAATACTAAGTGCGAATCAATTACCCCATCATTGATGTTCTGTAACATCCCTTTACATATATTAACTGGAATATCAGAATCGCCTGTCTGCAAGTCGTGTAGAACAGTGAACTTGTATGCTTTCATGTTTAAATTTATCAATTTTGGAAGATGATTTGTGAATGAAAATGTTCTATAAAGATGCCAGAAAGGTGTGGATGTAACAAAACAACATTTCCAACACCTCTTGCTTATTTTCATTGTAATTGTAGTTGCAATAGCGAGAACTTGTATCAGTTGCGCGCACAATACATTGCTTAACCACGAGTTGCCGTGAAATTCCGGAATAAAAACTTATTAGTTAAATGACACAATACAATTGGAATAGTAGAGCATTTAAAATACTGAATAGACAGACTAGGTTACCGCTGGATGTATGACACAAAGTACCCAACTAAAAATGTGTATATTGTATTGGCAGGAGTACTCACTGCTGAAGTTAACCTAAAGATATTTGCAACAGGTTTGTAAATTAGTTCGACACTGTGCGAGAGTTACAGAACACCGCGCTGGATACTAAGTGCTATTAAAATGACAGAACTTCATCATTACTGCCTTGACCATTCGGTTTCAAGCTGATTTTTCATACTAATCTACTCGTTATTGTATACATAATAGTTCTCAAGCCATTCTGTGCTTTGTTTGAGGTCGTTAGCATTGGTTGTAATTTACGTCAAAATGGCCAGTGATGCGTTATTATTTAACTTTTGATCTTCGGTATGTCAGCACGCAAGCAAAGAAACCTTTCTTAGAATGACATGGAAACACATTTCTGTGAATTTTGAGACAATTGTAACACCAATTTTCTCATTATATTTCCACTTCCTACAATGGTGAAGCTTTCCATTGATTTAACCTAAAACTGAATGAGCTCAGGACAGTAGATGCATTAGCCCAAAACGATAGTATAATTTACGATTGCTAATGTACATGTTAAATACATTAATGTTAAGGAAGTATAACAAAACTGTGAATTTTGCAGACATACGAGGACCTGTGCCACCAGTGTTGAACGAACGGCTGCTTACAGTAACAGCGAAGGTAGAAGATACAGTCGTCATACCGTGTGTCGCCTACGCTAACCCACGTCCCACCTACAGGTAAGCAAACAACATTTTTCTACCAGTTATGCAAACATATGAAGTCCGGAGGGAATTAAATGTGCATGTAATATTCTTGAACCCAACGACTTTATATGCGTGACGTATTAAGCACCTTATTGGTTATACAAATATACAGTCTCCAAGAAGTCTGCAGTGTCAGTATTCACGGCAGAATAAACCTGATTAATTCCTTTTATAAGATAAGGAAGATCCGAGGGTAGCGCCATAAAATCTTTGGCATCAGATATCCGCAGGAAATAACGTTCTTCGAATCACTTCCAGATGGTCACGTTTCTTCTTAGTCCGCGAGGAAACGTGTCATGGAGTAACTGATACATTCCAACAGGGAAATGAGTGGACATGGAGGATTTTAGGCGGAAGATATTGCCTCATTAAACTGCTCCAGTTTCCTAATTTTGCTGTGGATCACTGATTATTTTGGTACTAAAAGTACCCGCTGCCTTTGGGTGTAGCTGCTCATGGGGTACTCTAGGAAGCACTATATTCATCCTTTCCACATTGTCATTTTTCTCTCGTATCCAAAAAGTAAAACGTAATTGGTAGAAGATGCATTGTGAAAAGTTCCAGACCATTGGTTCCAAAATTTTTGATAGTCTTGATTAATGTAAAGTGTTAATACAGAGGAATAGTGAACGCTTTGGCAGCTTGGATTTTCAAAAATGTAAACTGCTACGTGTCAAAATTTTGATGAGTCAAGTCTTCTAACTCTTTGGTATTATCGACACTCGGGTTCAAGCACACAAGTGCTTTTGAGCTCATCATATGTGACAATTTTTCAGCATACTTTTCTCATTAAGACTGAATCAAAATGAAAGCCGCTGATCATTAAGTCTTTAAGAACAGAACTAAGTGAATTTCAAACAATTACTTTCGCATCATAGTGAAGAACATCTGAATTTGCACACTAATTATTTAAGTTTTACTTTCGTACGTTTCAGGATTAGTAATCAAGATTCAACACATATTTCTAATAACAAACTTCCCGAGGATGCTTCCTTTCCTAGTGCTTAAGGTCAAGGAACTCCGAAGAACAAATATTCTCAGAAAGACCCAGTTTGATAATAAAATAATAATTTATATGTGAATAGACAATTAAAATTTAATTTGAACTAAAAATGATAATTTAAATGATGGATAACTTATTCTGCTCTATATTTTACAAAACAGAATTAGAGATCCAAAACTCTTTAACTTACCCTACCTGCTTTGTCAAGTGAAAGAGTTTATGTTGCAGAACTTCGTGCAGCTGTATATTGTGTTACTTGAAACATCTTAGAAAAATATCTGTATTCTTAACAGTCATTTTTCATTGGTTCACATATAAAACATTGGGAAGCATTTTATATAAATGATGTTGCGTTTGAAGGTAATCGTGTTAATATTTTATGATCCTAAGCTTTGTTATTTTTAATTTATCAAAACTAAAACTGCTCCCGTCCTCTTTAATTCCTCCGAAAATTTCTCTATTTATTACTCAGAATCAGGTATTAGCAAATGTTCTACAGTAATATAAACTTCAGAAATAATACTGAAACTCTGAAAGGAATCTCAAAACGCCCATGTTGGTTTTCATCTGTTTCTCCCCAGGCAGATAATTGCTTTAGTTGTAAACCTTATCTATCAGCACATGGGATTTGTATCGTAGCTCTCGCGCCTATTTTATCTCCGCTTCCCCTTTCTTAATGATATCCTTGAACGTTGCTTTCTGAATAAGTATTTTGCCGGTCTTACAGCAGTATACATTCATTTACGAAGAAAGTTAAGCATTTTAATCTAGAATAGCGTATTTTTGTGTGCAAACATTCTTTCAAACAAGAAATAGCTCATCATGTGTGTACCAGTATATTCCTAAATTTCTTCCATAACTGCAACTAACGATATTGTGTACAAAAGCTAAATCTGTTGGTTTAGTGCGAAATAAATACCAATGAAAATGTTCAGTTTTAACAGAGAAAATGGGGCAAATGCTGAACGGTCGCAAATAAAATCACTCCCGAAATTAGCACAAGAGGAAATTTCGGAATGTAAAGGTAAACATTGGCATTGAAATCAGAAACATTATGGTGACCGTGTAGTTGTATCAATCAGAATGCGTTTTTCCGATATATCCGAAGGGAGGACAACAGTTCCAGCATCCTCTGTAAGTAATAATGTAAACATTTTTAAGAAACTGAGTTGAAGTACTGCAGGCTAGACGTATGCACAGAAAGTTTATAACTGAAATTCATTGTTACGTTATACGAATTACTCAGACCCTGCAACAATTCTTCTATTAATCAATTGATTACTCAGCACCGGTCATTAGTATATCTTACAGGTCAAAATTATTAATAAAAGTTTCAGCAATAATACTGGAAAAACAGTAAGTAACCATTTTAATTTTAAGTTGTACCGCTTGTCGGGTGCCTAAATAACTGTATTTGCATAAAAGAACATTGTAAAAAAATATGTTAAACGATATAGCTAATGAATAGTTATTTGTTGTCAAACATGTGGTAAAATTATTAACCTTTTATCAGTTGTCTTTTTGTTTATTTATTCTTTTTATATATTTTCCAATAATTCTTTGGCATCTTAACCTTATGTTATACGCGCAATATTAAGCTCTCAGAATTAAACCTGAACTTCAGTGTAACTTCTAACGCAGAGGAGTGATAGTACAGAATGTTCCGCTTAGAGGTATCAAGATATATAAGTGCTCATCGTTAAAAAACAGAGGAAAATATTGTTATGATTTGCATACCACATGATGCCAAACTCTCCAAATGTATACAACAATTGTGTGAAGGACATGTGCAAGCGTACTAAAGCGCATGTGCACCAACGTTTAAAGTGCGGACAAGCCTAACGCTACGCATACATTAGACCAGTAGACACTAAGAGAAGCATGTGGGCGCATCGACAAAATGTTTAGTGCGTGCTGTGGTTAGCAAACCAGAAATCTGTTACGCGTGCACAATGCCGTGCTCCCCATGAATGAAGCCCATATATATGCAGGGCAACTACAGGCACATACATTGAGTTGCGTTGACGATTCACCTAAACTTGGAGAGCTTCTACATCAAGTTACGTAAAAAGATATGCTAATAAAATATTAGTTACAGTTAAAATTAATGCTTATTTAAAAATATGTTAATTTAAAAAACACTCAAAACACATAAAATATACGAAAAGTATGACATATAGCAAGAGACCCTATCCTTTATCCACACTTATTTTGATTTTTTGGTCATCCTAAAGTATATATTTTAATTTTACCCAGACAATTGCGGATATAGCTCAATTGTTCCATAATTACCAAAGGCTTCTTACTTTGTACTCTAATCTAATACAGCGGAACACTGTATTAGATTACCGAAACTAACTTAGCATAAATCCCACTATTACGTTACATGTTGGCACTACTTCCAGCCTTATAGAACAATCTTTGGTCCTCGAGTTTCTTTTTCTTGTCAATCTACCTGTTCTGAATCAAGAATGTATCTGGTAATAAATAAAAGTTTTGCATACCAACTTATCCAAGGCCTGAGTGTAAGCATGCAGTTTTTTTTTTTTTTGTCTCTACTTTATAAGATGTTGCAATTTTTTTGAAAAAAAGTGTGCCTGTGCTATTTTCTGTGCATTCAAAATCTTTTTCTAGCAAAGACGAAGTGCAAGTTTTTATTCATAAATAAAATTTTCTTTCTGGACGTACTGTGTCGCTGATTTGTTTGGCTCTCGCTTTACGCAACAGAGTGATCCAGGCAGTCGGAAGCAAGCCATAATGGTCTGCACAAGGTCGACAAATCATGGTTCTATCCGCAAAGCAAAATAAATGTGCAAGCATTCTTATAAATCAATGTATAACATGTGAGATACATTGTAGCAGTAACAAATGAATGGAAAGGTCTAAAAGCAAGTTTGCAATTTAAAAATTGAACACGTGTTTTCGCTTACATTTTCAGACATAATGTGGAAAAGACTCACCGTTTGCCGCTAGACAGACGTTGTAGCATCTTATAAGAAGCAATGATTCACATCATCAAGTCATTCCTTTGCCAAAATGAGACGTATTGCATATTTTGCTGAACAATGTTATGTCATTAATTTTAAATTAGTTGTCTATTTTGCTACTGGTGCTCTTGTTTAGCGGACTAACTCTAAGAGGTTCCCAAAACTCTCTACTTAAATAAATAGGTGATTATTTTTACAAAGTTACAAAAAATTCAAGTTAATTGTTCTTTGCTTAACCTCTGAGCTATTACATGCACATACGAGAAGGAAACAGAAAATTGCACGTATTAGCACTACAGAGCATCTACTTACTCCGCCATTGAGTCTGCTGCTGTAACATGTGTGCAGCCGAAAGTGAGATCCCAAACAAATGGATGGCACGAAATATAATAATTAATGTTAAGATCATATAAAGTTAAAATTATTAAAATAAAAACTACTTATTAAGACCACAGGCAAAGAACATTCTAACTCTATTTTTAAAAAATGAATTATGCATGCGATCTAATAGCGTATTGATGTTGCATAAATTAAATGCAAGAAAAGTACATTTCCATTCATAGAAACTGAGATATAGGAAAAGGTTGTGCCAGAGAAGATCATTCTATCCTCTTCATTACAGAGAAAAAACATTTCAACTTAGGTTGTATAGAGATAGCTTCCTATGTTACTACATCATATTAGCCATTATCCTTGTTGAAATAATTAGATAATGGGTGAAGAATTTACAGCTGCTAAATCCAGTAAAATGTCTAAAACTGAGTAAATTGACAAATGCAATTAAAAAGCTATAGCACGAGTCATTTTAAAGACCTTAAGAGTTTGAACCCATCGCGTTACCTACTACTGTTGTAAATACGAAGATTTGCAGATCCGTGACACTGTAAATCAAATTTTCTTTGCAAATTTACCACAAAAGTAATTCAATTATTGATTTTTGTAATTACGAAAATCAAGTCCTCAAAGAATTAACTTACTCCCAACATTAAATTATACGCTCTCAAAATGTTCGAGCATCACAGCTGTAATAGTCAATAATATTCCGGAATAGGCAACCGAAATTGCACCGTAAGGGTTGGGTAAAAGCAGAAGCTGGTTCAACAGTCATCAATACCCGACATCTGTGAACGACTTTCAGATACTTTGTACATATATTTCCTTTGTTTCACTAACTGGCATTGCGTGAATACCTTACTCAAGGAAGCTGGCCCTAAAGTCACAATTCACAAAGAAATTATACTTAATATAGATTCACAAGTAGGGGAAAATAAGCAGACAAATACTTATGCACAGTTTGTGGGTTATTTTATAATGGAAGTATTACATAAAATTAAAGGAAAAAAACGTACATAGTGTCTTAATTTTGTTCACCCTAAAACAGCTGCAAGATGCAACCAATGCATCATTTTTATAGTGTATAACGTCCGTTTTTACTTCTGAGGCACCACAGGCGGTGACATTGATGATACATGAGATGAAATGATAAATTGGGAAAGACTTTTTTTTAAGGAAGGAAACGTTCCAGGCCTAAGTTTAGGGTGCCTCCCCGACATTTTCCAGTTATGAGGACTGAGGAAAAACTGGAAAAAAACCTTAGTTAGGGAGGACGATCCTGGTGGAAATCGAACCCCAGACCTACGGCTCACGAGTCCGCACCTTAACGATCTGGGCCACCGTGGCGGTGGGGTGGGCATGAAAGTACATGAGGATATAACTCGAAAAAATATGTGGTGATTCAGACTATATATTTATTTATTATTATGTTTTGTTTTGTTTTATTTTAAACCTCTCTTTTCGTCTGTTTTGACACTATTGGCATTTATATTTATTTTTAATGCGCTTCTAATAATTTGATTTTGAAGTTAAGAATGGCAGTCTTTCAAACTATTTATTTGCCTATGATCTTAATATAATGTATAGAAGCATGTGACCAACAAACGTAAACGCTTACATAGGGTTTTATAGAGCATTGTCATGGTTAAAAATAGACAATAATATGCTTGAAACTATGAGCATTAATAATAGCAGTGCTCATTTCTTACATTGGACAATTTCCTCTAAGTCAAAATGAGATGTTCTAAGTAATAACGTGTTTATTATTTCAGATGGGTGTACCAACAACCAAATGGTCAAGAAACGTTGTTGGACAATGGAATAAGTGGCTCAAATTCAGAGAGGGTGATGGTGAGAGATGGCACGCTGGTCATCTCTGCTGTGCGGGAATCAGATGCAGGCACCTATCTCTGCAACGCCAGCAACCAGCAGGGTAGCGAAACTCTGGAGGTACAGCTTAGCGTCAGTGCGCCGCTCCAGGTCCATGTATATCCAAGTCGACAAACCGTGGACCTTGGAAAATCGGCAACGTTTCACTGCAATATTGCTGGATTTCCACGATCAACCATATCGTGGCTAAAAGACGGTCAGCCTTTGCGGACTGGTTCAAGAATTCGACTCACTTCAGACGATCGCATTCACATCACAGGCGTGGCTAAAGAAGATCGTGGGATGTACCAGTGTTTCGTGAAAAACCAAATAGAGATGTCCCAGGGTGCTGCAGAGCTTCGTTTAGGAGGTAAGTTTACTCTTAGACTGAAAAGTCACGTGACGTACTTGAGGTTGGGCGAAAGTGCATCACTAGCACTTGCGATGGCATTGAATTTGATCTCAGCAAAATATATTTAAAATACTTGCCTTGAGACAGGATTACAAGCTTCTAAACAAATTTTTATTCAGATGTTGCAACTCTTCTTCCTAAATGTTGACTTAGCAATTTGTATAACGTAGATACCATCTTTTAAACTTCCCTAGGGATGAAAATCGCAGGATGTTAGGTTCAACGATCGCCTGGCCACAGCATTATCTTAATTGCTCTCTTACTAAAGAAGTCAGTAAACACACGCAGTATGTCCGAGTTGCATGAGCTTTAGCTTCGTCTTGCTGGAACATACCATAATTTCGTTCTTCAGTTAAATGAGGAAAATAAACTTTTCTAAAAACCCATTCATTTGTCAACATTGATGATTTCAGTTAAAAATAGCAACTTATTCTCTTTTAGCTTATGATAAACCATACACAACCCTTAGGATTATGTAAGAGAAATTTCTGTTCGAGTCTTGCATTTTGTGTCAGTGCCGAATACATAATCATGTGCATCATATTTATGGACTAAAGAAACCAATTACAAAAATGTATTCTCCTCTGTGGGTCCTTGAGTTGTAGAACTTGCGCTGTTATAATCTTCTAAGTACGAAGTTGCAGTAATTTTGCAGCGTGTTGCGTTGATCCATAGCTGACTCTTTCTTGTTGGGCTGATTTTGAGGGATACACTCAAGCTTTTCCTCTGTTAAAACGTGTGTTCCATTTATTTACTTATTCAGTAGTGATCATTTGTTTTAAATTTGTCGATTGTTTTGTGAACTGTACGTCTATAAGCTGTGGTAATTCCAGGAAAATTTCCTGAATTTTTTACCACTCTGAGTGGTTGATTGCATTTATTAAGTTTTAAAAAAATGAAAAGTCTTTGCTCCGTATATAATTTCCAAATCATATTTCAACAGCACACTCAAAGAGTGGTGGAAGAATACATCATACCAATAAACACAAAACTTTTATCTTGCGCACACACCTACGGTTTCCCGAGTGTGGTGCCGCCTAGAGCGAGCCCAAGTAAAATGATTGTACGATAGTATACTCATTTTAATTTTTTGTATGTGTTTTAACTGTGGAATGAGTTCTCCAAAAGTTATGCAAAATTGTACGTTTCTTCAAGCAAACACACTAAAAACTAAGGGAAGTGTAATAACGTTAACAAGAAAGTTTGACTTAGGGGAGCTCAGCGTGGGTTGCATATGATGAAATTATTTGCTATTCTTTTTTAAAGTTGAACTTAATGAGAAATTCTTTGTGAAAACTTTTGGAGTCATATTTCGAAAGAATAGTTTAATGGAAAAAAGTTTTACGGCATTTCTGTATGTCATGCCGTAAATGATAAATTTTGAAGTTACATTTTTGTATTTTTTTTTTTTCCACATTCTATGAAAAAGTATCTTTGTATTAATTTTATGTAACGCTATACAACAGTTCATTTGTTTTACGTAAGTTTACATTGCTATAGCAGGTGTTAAATAATTGATCAGTTTAATGTGTTATAAAGTCTGTTCATTGTAAAAATCTACTTAAAATTACGTTTTTAGAAAAATAAGTTTTAAACGAAGGTAATGTATACTGTAGGAGTGTCAAAAATACCATCAGTAGTAATTAAATATGCACGAAAGGAGTTTGTGCTTAGCGTTAGTCGTTTCCATATTGTGGATGGGAATTAGAACATAAAGATATAAATTTAGTGTTCAAACTCATAGAAATTACAAAGTTATTCATTAGAATATTTTTATACATTTGTAGCTAGCGAAAATGTTTATACTTTATATGATATGTCAAACGATGAAGTAATTTTATCTAGGACATAAACAAATTGAGAGGAATGCCAAATGCATATTCAGGAGTGAAATATTTCAGAACGTGCATTCAAAGATAACCGTTTTATACTGAATTCTAATCTGTTAAATGCCTAATTATTTATATAATTCAAAACCTTTCTTATTAATTAGAACATAAAACTAATTGAATAAATACCAAATGTATTTCAAACGTAAGATCTTGCAAGGCATACAATTGCATGATAACGAGAAAAGAATATGGTATAACATAAAACTAATATTCATGGCTTTACAACTTTCACAACAGTGTCGGCAAAATGATCTTTTCAATAGAATAAATCTTTCAAAATATTAGATTTTAAATTTTCTAGCATTTTTCTTGAAATATTTTCAATTGATTTTAACTGAAATAATGTATTGTTTTTGCATTCCTATAATTATCATCCAGAAAACAATGGCAAAAAAGGAAAGCTAAAAGAATAAAGGACAATAAACGTAGAATAGAAAGGCGTTATAATCACATAGAAAGGAAAATGCACTAAAAATGTTACTTGTAATGTGCAGAAGAGTTAAAACTGGGGCATAAAACTCGAATAAAAATGTGTGTAAGTGAGTAGGTATACACTCCGAGAAGTTTTTACTTTCCTAATGGTTATCAAAGCTGTTCCATCATTAAGGTCTACAATTTAAACAAAATGATCCGAAAATGAATTAGTGTTGACCATAATCTCTGTCTGACCCTGTTCATACCGCTTTCACAACACTTCATTTTTAAGCAGCAGTTCCGTCTGCTTGACGGCTAGACCTGCGAGATGGACGGCCTTTGCATAATGCAGGTGCGCCTCGTCTTCATTTGTTGCATAATTCATTTCAGGTCACCGAAATTTTGCTGCCTTCCCTCCAAGGGAATTTCAACATCACCCTCTAAGCTTAGTGAATTTAACAACCTTTTCGCTCAGTGCGTGCAAAATTAAAAAAGTGTGCACTACACGTCTTTCTCCGGGTTTACTAAAATTTGTATTTAATAACTTAATAATAACGTACGTATAGTAAAACGACACGCACACACACATACATATATAATATGGATATGTGTGTGTGTGTGTGTGTAATGAGTTGCATTTAATTACTAAAACATGCATTATTACTTATTGGGTCATAAACAAAATTAAGTACAAACGTTTCCCAACGTGCAATTTTTCACGTGTTATCTTACGTTAAATTAGGAAAGTGGACGCTCTCGAATCTCAAAGCAGTTGCAAAAACAATATTTCACACATTTTTAAATTAAAATATAATTTTAAATGTTAAAGCCTAAACGTGAAAATCTCTTAGTTATTTATTTTGAGTGCATTGTAATTAATATTTAAGCTTTTGAAAGCCTATATTTGTAAGCATATTATTATACAAATGTTATGATTTCAAGTTAACTGCACCGCCACGGGTGGCCGAGATCGTTAAGGAGTGGACTCGTGAGCGGGAGGTCTGGGGTTCGAATCCCTCCAGGACCGCCCTCTCTGACTGAGGTTTTTTCCAGGTTTTCCTCAGTCCTCATAACTGGCAAATGCCGGGGAGGTACCCTAAACTTAGGCCTGAAACGTTTCCTTCCTTAAAAAAAAATCCTTTCCCAATACATTTCATCTCATGTATCACCAGTGTTCGCCGCCTGTGGTGCCTCAGTTGTAAAAACGGGCGTTAAACACCATTCAAAAAATAAGTGAACTGCATTCTTTTGAAATCTTCTCTGAAAACACTAATGCTTACTCAAAAGAAATATAAGCACTTGAAATTTCTGTAACTTGTTTAACAATATTTATTATAGATGCATGTTTTTAATGTTCAACGTTGAGCGAGAGATACAGAACACCGCGTCGAATAGCAACCGATGTGGAGACACTCTCAGGAAATAAATTTATCTCTTGATTGTCGTGTTGATTAAGTTTCACGGCCATGTGCACCATTCTCGATCAAATCCGTGCTGATCGAGGATCAAACTATGATCACGGTGCATCATTCTTGATCAACGAACCACCATCAGCTGATCGGGCGCTAGTTTGCTGAGCGATCACGATTCTACGATAATTACTCAAAGGAAAGCATCCAACTCTGTAGCCAAAGAGGTTGTAATGGAATTACAATCCCCTTATCTATATCGGTTTGGTTTTGTCTCATGTTTGAATACCATATGTAGGTAAACAAAAATGGAAAGCAAATAAAGGTTAACAATTTTTTCAGAATGAGATAGACATTCTTCTATTCCAATAAACTGGAAAATAAAAAGACTGATTCAAGTTCCGTAATAAAAAAATTAGGAGGCATCGAATGATTTAGTCGTGCATTTGAACATGACGCCAGGCGAGTTCTAATTACCAAATAAATAAATAAATCACCATTTGTTAAAATAGCGTGAGTCATGACGGGTAAAATTCCATTCATGGGTGAAAAAGAGTGAATGTGATTAGTAGGAAACCCTAACCTCTCAGTTGTTTCATTTGGTAGCCACCACACTGTATCCTTTGATATCCGGAATTATTCTTCAAATTTCCTGTCCCCATACTCTTCAAAAGGATTACCTCTTTCCACAATGAACCGGCTTTGATCCTGGTTCCGATTTAAGTAATCTCGTTCTCAATACCTTCAAGAAAATCGAAACGGGCAGCCATTTTGTGTAACTTGACCGGGATCAACGGAGTCGATCGGTCCAGCACCCGCGGTCAAAAGTTGACATAATCAATTACCTCGTTTAACTAGATCATTGTCGATGCACCGGAAAAGCCTATTGAACGCTGTCAAATGCCGATTTGACCGCCTTCAAGCATTGATCGAGGATGGTGCACGTGGCCATCAAGGTTACTCGAAACCGTTAGCAAAAATGTATGTGTTCCGTGGCCAAAATCATTATTTCTAGCGTATGTTCTCCAGGATTTATTTCGAAAACTATTTAGGTTCTGTCTAAACCATATTTATTCTTGTCTTAAATTGTTTAAGGCTTGCAAGATTTCTTGTAAGGAAAGTACAGGGGATCATTAGACAAGCTGTTTCCACTGTGCTAATGAGACTGGGTAGAGCTGCTATGTAATCTTGCATTTAGGTGATGGCGTTATTATTTGCTCGTAATTAACGCTCTCTTGCCGAGGCTCAGACTTGGGTAACTTCACATTATCTGTAACAAAATATGGCACATAACCTTTAATTTCCCAAGTCTTTCTCTTTCCGCATTTCCCTTACATTTTGGTTGACTTGTAAACCTTGTGGCAGAATTCTAAGGCAACGCCTAATGCCCATAACTATAACACGCAGTTGATTACAATAATTCCAAAAAGAGTTAGCGAAAGCTGACACCCTTTCCAAGGCAAACTTAGCAGGCTGTATGCAATATCACAAATTTGTGTACAGAATCATATTTGTAAACTCGTCAAACTGTAGATATTTGCTAATTAAATGAGCTGCTTTCTCTGTTTATATTCTTTTAAGATATCCCATTAGTTATTTTAGGTTACGGAAATGTATTTATTAATTTTAAATACAGAAATCCCCTGAAAAAAGCTTCACTTACTCAAGGAAATCTCATGTAGCCTACAATATAAACGTTCAAGTCCTGTATCTTCGCTGCCCAGAATGTATATATCAGATATCTTTGTAGCTGTTAACTCATCCCTAAATGTTATGGCATACAGCTTGACAACTGTGCAGTAACTGTTTGTCCTAAATTAATGTAAACTTATTTTATATGTACACAATGATGGCGACATTTATTTGTTACATTCAACATAACAGTGATGGCATATCAAAAACCGAATTGTTTCTCACTTGCTCATCTTTCAACTTTCAATCTCCCAGTCTTACAGTCTCTTCAAACAAATAAATTTTTCACCATTCCCAAACGCTTCATAATTTAACCCCCCTAATATAGAAAATGGGTGCGCTGTTGCTTGTGGGATGAAACGTTCGTGTGAATATTCAGCAAGTACTTTACGAGAGTGGTAGCGGTACAAGGTTTAGTTTATTCAGTCTGCGTTTCAAACTCATTTCTTCTTTTTCAACTCTCGCATTTTTAGTGCTTATACTGTGGTCCTCTGGTTTTACTCAATTCTTGGCAGAGCAGAACAGAACCGATGCCGAAGAATTAGAAACTAAGCCTGATAATCAAAAAGGGAACATTTTTGTAATGCAAATTTGCACTTCCACAGATTGTTTGGAGAATACTTTTTTTTACTTATATTCTTTTATTGTATGGCGGCTATAAGCAGGAGTTCGTGTGTTCTCATTCTAATATTGAAAATTAACGCCAAAGTGTTTCTGTTTGGTTTTAACCATAAGTAGAAGTGTTTTGGTGTAAATTTCCATCAGCATAAGCCTATGCTCAAATTTCAAAACATTCCTGTTTTAAGTGGAAACCTGAAGCTGTCCTATATAATGAAATATTAGATATATTTACTTGTAGTGAAACTTTTGCTCTAAATAGCTTATGCTGCTCTTTCCATTTGTTCTACTTTATTATTTAAAATGATTATTTTTAAACTATCGTAATATATGGTATTTGTAATCACTTTCAATGTTAAAACAATAATATTACGTTATATAACTCATTATCTACTAATCTTGTTTTGGCTACTATACATACCGCAGCGAGCGGCTTCCTCCAATTTGTTCTTGAACGTCGCTTTCTGAATCTGTTTCCTGACAGTCTTACGGCAGTATACATTCATTCGCGGAAATAATGAGATATTTGACTATACAGTAAGGAATTTTTGTTTGCAATCACTATTTTTAATACGAAACAGCTCGTTGTGGGAGTGGAATGTGTTTAGAACCTTCTTGATAAATTTTGTGCTCAAATTTAAATATACTGAGCAGAGGAAAAAATAGACGAAATTGGCGCAAATTTTTAGCTTTCGCCAACGAAATCACTTCCAGTGTGAGGATTTTGGAATGTAAATAAACATTAACAGTGAAATTAGAAAAATTACGGTGACTTTCAAATCACAGAGTTTTGCCGATATCATGGCTGATAAGTTGAGAGAGGACTATAATTCTAGTAGCTTCTATAAGGTAATATTGTGTACACTGTTTAACAAATGTAACTGAAGTACTGGAAACGCCGGCTGCAGACCCATGATGCCCAAGACGTAAGCACCGTGTAAGCACACAAGGTTTATAACTAAAGTCTGATATATTCTCTGTATAAGAAAAAGGAGCATTCAGAGCTCCAAACATATTTTATAAATTTGTTGAAATTTTGTGTTTTCTTGGGAGATTGCAGTATAAGGATCTCTTTATGCACTGAAATAAAACATTCCTAAAAGAGTAAAGTTTAAAACCAGTGCCGCACATTTGTATGTTCAAATTTGGTTGCTAATGTGAAAGTAGCGTGAAAAGCTTTAGTTATAACAGAAACGTTAAGTTTCTTAAATTAAGGCAAATGCAAATGTTAAACTTTGTCTGTATAATTTCATTAGAGGCGTATCTCAAAGATTTATGTAATTCAGATGTGTTAGTGAAATATCTTGGCACTGAGTTAACGAAAAACACGAGTTGTAAACAAACATGCGAAGTCCTTCGGTGTTTCATTGTGCCTCCTGATTATTTAGGGCAAATGCTGGGATGGATATTTACATTCCAGGAATTTTCCGCTCTCCAATTTCCTTTCATTTCATTCCATAGTTTCAGTTACAGGGTCGGAAACTTCAGGCCAAGTGGGCTGGTGCGTTGTTGTATGGCAGTGGCTTGCGAAGAGGAAATGTCCACCACAGTGACATCTTGGACCCTCGCGGGCACATACCATGCTCGTGCATTGCCTCTTCAGGTTCCTGGCCGTCCGGTGTGTCCTGCATCTCATCCCTTCCTAGCGAGGGTATATGACCTATAGGCCTATCAGTGGCCGCAAAACAAAAGCTTTCTCCGTAGTAAACCCTAACTCTGAACAAACATAACCTTGATATTCATAACATATATTTAGGGGAAATTTAATTGGCGGTAAACAATCGCTTTTTACTATCGTTTCCGAGTATACAGTCGTAAATATGAAGTCAAGTATGACAGGTCAATTCTGTAAAAGTAACAATTAAGTGGTGTTGTCATATGTTCCGTGATTAAATGCAATCCTGTAAAGCTGAAAGAAATGGGGATTCTTTACTAGTTTTATCTAAAGAGTTCATGTTTATGTAGGAAATTACAGTAAAGATATAATTTGCTTTTACAGAAGTGTACCCCCAGCTCGCCTACAAGTTCATAGAACAAACTCTGCAGCCTGGCTCTTCAGTATCGCTGAAATGCAGTGCATCAGGAAATCCTACTCCCCGCATTTCCTGGACGCTGGACGGGTTTCCACTTCCTCACAGTGAAAGGTATGTTCATATTATATATGGAAGTTCTGGAAACAAAGCGAAATTTGTCAGTTGTGCTGCTAGGCAATGCTCTTAATCACTTGGTAACGCTTCTCATTTACAGATTTTTTCACTTCATAGCAAGCCTCAAACAGCTTTTAGAATAAAATTGTTGATAAATTATCATTCCTGAGCAAGAGCGTCTAAAGTAATATTAAATTGCTCGTAAGGACTTGGAAACATCGTGTGTGTATATATATATATATATATATATATATATATGTCGCAACCAGTTAAGAAGTCGCAGTGTAAAGAAAAAAACATGCCAGAAACTCTCAACCACGATTTCTGCAATTGCCACATTAAGTAATGGCATACATTGACCTTTTTAATCCCAATTCTTTAAAAAACAAAGAAACAAATTAATAAAATCAAGACAATCGGGATATTAACGCACCAACTCGTATCACCTGAATAATTTTATATTTGTTTTTAAAGCTGCTTTAGCAATACTCATGCCCGTATAAATTCTTCTACTGGGTGGTCAAAAAAGCTGTCTCAGTTTAGAGCTTTATAACTCTGAAACTATGAAAGCCATAAAAGTGTTCATAGTACAAAATCTACACTAAAGTTGTGTTTTTAAAAATAATTCGACAATTAAATAAGGGTTTATGAGCTTTGTGTCTCAACCGGGTGGGTGACTCGGGCGGAGATGTTTGGGACTCCCATTCGGAAAATCCCGGTTTCAAGCCCTTCTTAACTATGGGCTTTGTCATGGTTCCCCTTGGTCGCTTAGGCAAATGCTTCCTTTCTTTCGAATTTTCTGTCCTCCTATTTCAACTAATTTCATTCTGATTCTGTTACAGGTGAAAAGTGTCAAACGAGTGGGCTAGTGCTATGTGCGGTGTGACAGTGACTTGCACTTAAGAAATGTTTCTGCCTTGGCGTTTGCCCTTTAAGCGGGTAATGGGCTCAAACACCTTGGAGGAGGCTATACTGGCGTCGGGTTGCTCTATTTGGAAACGTGTTAGGGACCTCATCTAAGCTGGTGCCTCAACGCACCTGGATCCACGTCACCCGGTGTCTCCCTCATTATACCCCTTCTTCCCGCATTTGCCTCATTAGGGGCATAGGCACAACGGCCAGCTCTTGAGTACGGTTGAAGTAATGGAAATTTCTTCTCCAACCACCAATTAGTGTCTTACAGCTGTATTCGTGTGGCGGTCCATTTCTGAGTTCCTTATTGTGGCTGCATGTTTTTGTGTACTGTCGTGAAAATGCCGGAGTTTTGCACTAGAGCAACGAACAGACATTAAAGTTCTTGTTACTCCAAATATATGAGGATAGAGCCATGAAATAAACGTCAGTGTTCAAATAATTAAACGGTTAACTGAGGAGAGAAAAAACGTTATTGATAAAGATAAGTCAGGGCTGTCAGTAAGGAGCAGACTGACGAATAGTTTTTAAAAATCCATCGAAATGTACGCTATAAGCGTCGGTTTACTGTGAGAAGACTAGCAGACCAAGTAAATGTGATACAGAAGCAGTCAGGAAGATCCTAAAGCATGAGAAATGTGTGCAAAAATGTTCCCTAAGGAACGCATCTCATCCGCTCACATGACACTGTCTGTAAAGTTTTTGGCGAGTAAGCAAATATATTAGAACACCTTCCCTACCCACCTGACCTAGCTCCCAATGACTCCCTCCGAAGATAAAGAAAATATTGGAAAAAATATATTTTGATAACCCTGATGACATCAAGGGTAATATGTCTGCCCTAAAGGCTATTTTAATAAATTGCCTCCAAATTTTATTTTGAAGGGCGAACCATACTGACACCGGTACATAGCTTCCCAAGACAGCACTGATATTCAGCAATTTGCTCTGTAGCACTTTTTTTTAGGATTAATTTGCCAAATTAATTGTCTGAATTATATCCCATTTAGGGGGTTTGATTGCGCTATGTAAATCTGGATAATTAAGTCGTCAGTTACAGCACCTGTAAAACAATTTTTGCAATAAATGTAAATGTTGAAACAGAACAGCAAATGCTTTCTTGTCTATCTGATTCTATTCTGGGTTATTAAATACTTTACAACTTCAGATCGTTCACCAGCTTATCCAGGTTTTCAAGTGGCTCTCTGCGAACACTCTGCAACAATGCTTTAAGTATTTTACATGTAAAGTTAAAGTTAAATCTGAAATACTGTATTGCAGTAAATAAATCGATGGAAAACACAGGCTGTTTTCTTTATTTGTAGTAAAAATTATGTTTCTAATACTCAGTGTTTTAGAGTTACAGGCCTTTAAATGGGCAGTTTATTTTTAGGGAAAGACCATTCGGTATACTTATGGGACATATATATTTTCACAAGGTCGCTTACGATAATAAGAATGGGCCGCTTTTAATGGTACATTCGTTCTTGGAATCGCCCATACAATATTTACGACGAATATACCGAGAATTCAGTTTCTGATAGCCGGCATTGGTTAAGAGATTGAAGCGTTCCTGGCAGTTCATATTTGGACAACTGAGTCATTAGATCCTTGCTTCGCACCAAAGATTTACAGAGTTTTGGTTCAGGCGGTAATGCTTCCGACTCGTATCCAATATGACGTATGTTCAAACCCTGTGGCCGAAAATGGCTGAAGTTTTCCGTTTTTCATCCTCAGTCCATTTTAAGAAAGAGCAGATGCCGAGTTAATATTTTCTGCCACGTATTCGCATTCCACTTGACCATTCATCTTCATTGCATCTTTCTGTCTCCGTCTTCTGGTTTGTAATGACATCCATCCAGGGAGCCCCTTTGCGTCCAGAACTTAACACAACAATGCCCTATAAACAGAGCAAGGTAAATACAGCGAAAGAAGAATTATTTTTGCATGCATTCCACTAAATGCCCTGAAATTTGTAGTAGCAGCCTGCACACAACATAACTTTTATTTTATAATAAATACTAACCTTTGTTATAGGCGTTGTTTAAAGTTTTGTCCGTCTGCATATTTCTGACATATTTTCATGAAATTAGTATACACTCGCACTATTTTCATAATTCTTCCAGTACCTGTCCTGATATTTCTTTAAGTTCATTTACATGTGGGTTATTTCTGCAAACTTTATTTTTCCCTGTATACTGGTAATATTTCAATAAAATACACTACAGTAAAATTTGCTTCACTAACATACTGTAATGACCC
This sequence comes from Metallyticus violacea, assembly GCA_030762175.1. NCBI lineage: Eukaryota > Metazoa > Arthropoda > Insecta > Mantodea > Metallyticidae > Metallyticus > Metallyticus violacea. The sequence continues at coordinate 353,733,296 of CM060846.1, read as the reverse complement.
CATCCTTGGTCTAGCGGTTAGAGTTGCTGACTGCTGGCCGGGAAACCCGCGTTAGAACCCAGGTACCTGGAATTTTTCTAAGCTAGGAAGGTCTGGAACGGGGTCCATCCAGCCTCGCGAGGACAATTGGGAAGCTGCCTGATAGAGAAGTGGCGATCTTCGATGTGGTAAGCCGCGATATAGCGACCGGCGGGATGTTGTGTGCTGATCACATATCCCCCTGCAATACTGCACTCTGCCAGTGGTATCACGTGATGGAGGTAGAAGACGCATGGTCGTCGCGGTAAGCCGAAGGCCCACATGGGGCTATGGAAAATCAGGCTTGCAGAAGAAGAAGATACTGTAATAACTATGGCGCATCGATTAAAAGTTTAATAAGACATACAACACAAGCACTTGAGCTATACTGATCTCTTAAACTGAGTCATAATAATACAAAGATATAGATAATGCTTGCTCTCGCAATAGCAAACTGCGACTGACAGCTAATACAAGTTTCCTATTGACGCTTAAGAGCTGTTCACTTCCTAGAAAACTTTTGTTCTTCTAATGTCTGCTTCTTTGGGTGGAATAGACTAAACCTGTTATTCCCTCCTCCATCCAATAAAATGTTTAAACCATGATTTTCAATTACGGCAACGAATAGCCTTGAAAGTCAGGACTGGCGTCAAATAAGCATAAAGTTTGACATTGCCTCATTCTCATGTGTTCGTCAATGAACTAGGAGGCACTTCATCCAATGTCAATTTCACAGTAAGAACAAATACTTATGAACTCGCTTCTTCCAATAGAGGATTGCTGAATCGGATTATGTTACCTCGGTCGATGGAATCAAGTCATGCCTCCTTTCTTAATTCAAGGGTAAACTAACTTCATTCCACAATAATTAACATTTTATCCTGACTTTTTATTACAGACGCGTGTTAACTTCCTGCATATAAAGGTTTGCCATTACACATGATATACTAAGCAGGGTACAAATGAAATTCGTGTTAAACATATTTTCATGTTTTGAAGTTACCAAGTACACGCTCAATATAATTCAATACACCATTTTAATATCATAATATCAGCGTTTTTAACATTACTCAACAATGTTGCTGGAATCTTGCTGTGTCAAAAGTTATTTTCATCGTTCGAGGTACCGCCACGGGTGGGCGAGGTCGTTAAGGCGCGGACTTATGGGCGGGAGGTCTGGGGTTTCGATTCCCGCCAGGACCGTCATTCCTGACTGAGATTTTTCCCAGGTTTTCCTCAGTCCTCATAAATGGCAACTGCTGGGGAGGTACCCTAAATTTAGCCCTGGAACGTCTTCTTCCTTAAAAAAATCCTTTCCCAATATGTCATTTTATCTCATGTATCATCAGTGTCTACCGCCTGTGATGGCCTCTATAGTAAAAGGGGCGTGAAAAATCGTTTGAAGCTTCAAGTACATACAGAACATAATTAAAATACCCTTTATTTTACATAATGCAGCACTTTCATTGTTATTGATATTACTAAAAAAGGAAAACAATATTACGGGAGTCTTGGTCTTCGGCCGGTTTATTCACAACAATTATTACACTTTTACTTTTTTAGTGTCAGAATGTTCATGACACACAAACTCTTGACACTTGTCACATTTTGCCTGCATTTTCTGTCTCTTTTCCTATCACAGATCTTGATTGCATCGGCCAAACTTTGAAGCATATTTCAGGGGAGTTTGTAGTCTTGATTGAGCTAATGCAGTTGTTGCACCTTCTCCAAACAACTCCTATCAGTGATGTAGTTTTGCCTTAAACTAAATAAGGAATACATGGCTATGTGTATCCAAGAATGGCTTATATTTAATTTAAAACCTCCTTTAACAATGAAATTTCTTAAATAAATGTGTAAATTTTGGTTTATCAATGTCATATTTCATGTAGCACGAACTACCAAGGGAGTACACTTGTGCCCCAGTGAGTACTTCAAGCGCTATGACGAAATGAACATATTAATTACTTTCATTCTTATATCATATGGTTTGTAAGGGATAAATTAACAAGTAAAGAACTGGCAATGCGTCTTTGAACTACAAAAATTACAAACAAACACTTGTACCCCTCTTTGTATGCGGAAGGTTAATATTAATAGTTTTTATTATAAATACACTTCCAGCATTTGACAATATTTATATTTCAGTTTTAAAATTTACACGGTAGGGATTTGCGATTCCCCTTAACAGTATAGGTTTCATATTCAACCTCCCAATCTCGGATTGACGACACTTTATGCACTTTTACTGGGGATGAAGCACACAGACTGTGCTTGCTTTGTAAACAAAAATGTTGTTGTTGTTGTTGTTGTTGTTTTTTTTTTTTGTTTTTTTTTTGTTTTTTTTTTTGCAAAGAAGAAAACGTGCTCCGTATTATAGAGCAATTTGATAGAGTGAAATCAAACCACTTCTTTATTTTCATTCCGTTTTTACTTCTTTCCATTCCATCTGCTCTGAATTCGCCTCTTGCTTGAGGGGTGAAAACATCAGTATTCTGTGGCACAAGATATGTTAATGTGCAATTTACAAGGACTCCATAGTACCCACTTATTTTTTTGGATAAGGGTCTTCAGCTTCAGGAACTGGCGAGGCCAGAGAAAGATCTTTCAGGTGCTACTGGAGGCACTTTACCGAAGAATATAAATCATTGTCGTGCTCTACATAAAAAGTCTTTATGTGTATATATTGCCAAAGCCACATTTAATAGCTTAGATATATCTGGGCTAACTTGAAACAGCTTTTAACTACTTAGCCTAGTTCAATAGAACTGATAGATAGCACTTTTTGCTTCCAGACTAATCAGAAAGGTATGCAAATAAGCGCATGGTATGTATGTATTACGACAAAAGGTCCCTAAGGCAAAATGTGTTCATTCCCAAAATCTAAGTGGACTTACTACAAGATATTTCAAAAGCTTTATGTTAAACATACACAAATTTGCCAAATTCCCTAACACTTTCATATTATTTAACGAAGGCCCCGAAGTATCGTACGAACACAAAATCTTGGATGCAATAAAATCCCAAAGCATCTGAAGCTGCTTCCAATATAACCACTTCCAATAAATCAATATATTGCTTCGTTTCAAACATCTTGCTCTCCGCGTAAGGTAATTTATATTCCTTTTTACCGACTTTCTACCACAAAAGAAAGAGGCGTTTAAAAGTGCAACAAGAACGGCACGAGAAGTTGATGAAAACACATGTTGTCCCATTTTAGAACGTGTTCTACCTGACCATAGATATTAGTGCGTTATTGCCACATTATATCAATCAGATTAATGTTGCGCAACATACTGTCATCAAATTTTTGGCGAAAGTTTTTGCCTGGAAACTTTTAAATCTCTGAGCTTGGTTTAAGAATTAATATCCTAGGCTAATGTGTTTAATTGAGCATAATGTTTCTTGAACAGAAAAAGCTCAGGTTCGGCAGTGTGTTCCCACACAAATGTTGCACGAAATGTTCAGCTATTCGAATTAATTATCGGATAACGATCAGAAAATTTGTAATCGGTGTAGGGAATGTTAAAGCAATTGTGCACTAAATGGATATCATATCTCTTAACCCTAGAGCATAACTCTGTCAGTGCATTGATGTTATGAATTTGCTGCAACAAATAAACGTGAAGGAAGTCATTTTTGGAACCTTTTAAGCATTAGGCCTTGCTTAGCTCAGGCTGAGTTAAATTCCGAGTTAATAACAACCAGAATTTAATGTAAACACAAATTCTTTGCTTCATAGCACTGCATTCCAATGGAATATCATAGGTAATTTTTTCTGGGAATACAAGAATTTACTCTGAACTTGCTGATCGCTTAAAAATATTAATGCACATTCCTTCTCAAAAGAGTGGGGCTCTTAATGCGCTCCAAGCAATGGAAACAATGGGATTCGTTTGTTTCCTCCAGGAAAATATACAGTGAAACCCATCACATTAACTTTGGCAGCACTGAAACATCAAAGTGCTACTACTATTGAAAGACTAATTGCACGGTCAGAAATCCAATGGCGAACTTGTTACAGCTGCACATGACCGATTACAAGAGTAAAGAAAAACTTTCTTCGATAATGGGGTTTCAAAGATTCAAAATATTAGCGAAGTTTTGCTGCAGTCGATGTAGACTATGTGTTTTCATTGCAATACTATTAACAGTGCTATAGACAAATTCTCATTCACATTTGAACACTCTTGGTGTTCAATCGAGATATCAGTATGATTAGAGACCGTAGACTTGTAATCAGCGTTCTGCCTGCAAATCCAAATGTTAAGGATGGAATCCCATAAGGCCAGTTCTATGTGTAAGGTTTATTCTGGAGTTTTTCCTTAACCTAAAAGGTGAACTTTAAGCGTTGTAAACTCCGAACACATTTACGCTTTCATTTCACTGTATTGTTAGAACTTTGTTATTATGAGGGACGTGAAAATGCTGCAAAAATGATGTTTATATCTGATACCATATACATAGCTACTAAACAATATGTTGTTAAAATACTTAAAAGTTCCTTTGTGCAAGAATAATATTCCTATAATACATAAATGATGCAGTGAGAAAAGTATAAAAGTTCAGCTTGGCCGACCAATCGATGAGTTTTCCCACACTACACGCGCGGCGCCATTCTCTCTTTCAATCACTTGCGAGCAGGATTTCGACAGAGTCGGGCATTTTGCGTTGTGCAGTCGAGAGTGGGATTTTGTTAAATAGTGCAGTGGGATTTTGCACTGATGATATATTCACTGCGACGTTGTATATTCATCTTCAACGCATATATCAGGTGTGGCAGAAAAAGTCAATATTCAAGCGTAAATTTCCTGGCAGCCCTGTTCCGACACGAAAAATATTTAATTTAGTACAGAAATTTAATCTGTAACAGGTTCTATGACTAACCGAAAAAAATAGTGTACACAGCATATGCTAACAGAAGAAAAACTTGGTGAAATAAAAGCTTTCGTTAAAGTCTTCCTCGTTTCCAGATCTTACGGGAAGTAATTTTTTTGTCTTTGGATAAATAAAGTAAATTCATCTAACGCTCACACACTAAAGAAACTTAAACATTCGAAACGAAGTTAGGTCCATTAACGATGGAGAACTGATGCATGCTAGTGATAATGTCCTAAGAAGATGTGGGCTGGTTGACATGAAAAATGGGCAACTTTTCTAGTACTTACTGTAAGGAAGGTGAGTTCTAAATTCTGCTATTTAATGTGTTGCATCCAAATCTTAAAATGGCGAAGCGCTTGAACGCTGCGAGTTTACGTTAAGAAAATATCGGCCGGCAACGCGGGGTCTAACTGACCCCCGTCCGACTGAACTCTGTATCGGGACTTTTAAACTGCTCTCACTGTATAAAGAGATATCACATAAATTCGTTCGCTTCCACGCAGCGTTTGAACCACTAATATCACCTAAGAACACAGTCACGAGTGACTGAGGTCGTTACGACACTGATCCCTGAATCTGGGTTTTGATCCCCGCCAGGCACCTTACTCAGGTTTTTACAGATTTTTCTCATTTATCGTAAATGGAAAATGCCGGATAGGTACCTTAAACTTAGGCTTGGAACGTTTCCTTCCTTAAAAAATGTTTTAAATCCTTTCACAATTTCACATTTCGTCTCATGTATCAACAGAGTCCGTCGCCTGTGAAACCTCAGCAGTAAAAGCGGGCGTTAAACACTATTTAAAAATATAACGGAGAGTACTGCACGACGCAGCACAGCCACGACAGAAACACACTGTCGTACAAAACAAAATAAAGATAATGGTTTTTCGTAAATGAAATGTATATGGCATGCAGATATGTGCTTTTCATCTTAATCCAATATGGACCATTAAGTAACGTTATCAACGTTCAAATGCAGCCCAAAAGACGTTTGTAATCATGTGGACTGATATCGCTGTATTTTCTTCGGATTCTGAAAATGTCTTACATTAGTTCTATACACTTGTGACTTAATAAACCCCCAAACAATAAGGGCTTCAAATCCGGTGATCATAATGACCATCTTCGAGGTGAACGTTTCCCTTTACATCTATTGGGAAATCTTCGATGGAGGTATTCTCTCACATCCAGCACAAAACGAATCAAAATGTCTCAGAATTGTCGTATAATTTTCCAAAATAGGCAACCCAAAGCAGCAGCTGATTTAACAACCTTATTTGTGCTACAGATACTTAACTAAAGTGAACTAATACTAAATTCAACAAATCAGAATCACTAAGAGATACAAAATTATACTTATTATAGGTACACAAGTGGAGGGAAAATAAACATATAATAACTGATCAATTAAGTGTTAAGTTTGTGTTTTATTCAGTAATGAAAATATTAAAGAAAATTAAATGAAAGAAAGGTACATAGTATTGTCAAATTTTTTCTAAACATAAATTTCATGTAAGATTCAACCAATTTGGCATGTGTGCCATGAAATAACATGAGGGTATTACTTGAGAAAATGTACAGCCATTCAGCAACACCGTGTATATTTTACATGTGTACATATTAATGGTCAATTACTGAATTATTGCACTATCCACAAATGTAGGGTTGTTGAACCCTACATCACAAGGGTAGCTTACCTATGCAGAGGGTATAGTGATCTCAAGCCGTTAGTGATGTTCAAGTTGAAGGAATGCGACAAGTCAATATTTTTTCCACCTATCGAAGAATAAGTCAGGTATGCGTATACCTTCTTTACAGTCAAAGTATATTTTCGTAGCTTGATTCATTGCCAGCCACTCTCTTACACTTTTTAAGGTTAAATGAAGTAGAGCTTATTTGTGAAAATTGTTTTTTCTTTCTTTTCTTTTCGATAACTTTACCTTAAAAATCGTTATTACATACAATTATATTAAATGTATATGCCTGTTAATGTTACTTTTTGTTGGGATGTACGCACTGTCATGCATGTGATAAGGCCTGCATTGTTAATTACCATAGTGGTAAGGTGTTTGTTACGACAAACACTAGATTTTACAAATTTTCTATTACCTCTATTAACATTTTTAAACAGCAGGTTCTCAAAAAAATGAATCTGTAAAAAAATAAATCAACCGAAAGCAACTTTCGTTCCTTATTTAGCTACTGAAAGCTAAATTAAGTCATGTTTATCCGTTCTCCGTAAACCATTAAAAGCTGAAAACGAGGAAATATTCGCGTTTCCTTTTTACTCAAGTACTGCGCACCTCATTTGGCATATACAACGGCGAATATCCTTCAAAGTTTCCCTCAAACGATTCTTAACCCTGTGCATAGTCAGAATATCTTGCTTTGAGATTGTCACACTTTTGGTTGCTAATAAGGTTATAAAGAGTCATCGTTTACCCCCAAAATGAAAGGGTAATTGCAATAGCAAAAGATGGAGTTCTTTCCAATGCGTGTACCAACACTTGCTGACTGTTGGGACAGCTACCTAAAGAATCAAGATTTCTGGTTTCAAAATAAACAGCAGATAAATTCATTGTAAATTTTAACCTACTAATAAATAAAGTATATAATGAAGAGCAAAAAATGTGGAGAGAACCATGCTGGGTGAAGAGATTTCTTCTATTTTAACATTTTTAATTGTGTTTAACGCCCATTTTAACTGCTGAGGTACCACAGGCGGTGAATACTGATGATGCATGAAATGATATATTGGGAGAGGAATTTTTAAGGAAGGAAACGTTCTAGGCCTAAGTTTAGGGTACCTCCCCGGCATTTGCCATTTATGAGGATTGAGAAAAACCTGAAAGAAACCTCAGTCAGGGAGGACGGTCTTGCTGGGATTCGAACACAGACCTCCCGCTCACGAGTCCACGCCTTAATGACCTCGGCCACCCGTGGCGGTTGTAGCTTTGACATGACAGAGATTAGAAACACATTTACGAATAAGTGTTATAAAGCAATTATCTGAAATAATAATATAAATATTTTTAACATTTAAGTGGTAATAGAAGAAACCAATACAAATTTATGCACTCATAAGAACATTGAACCAGACAACTCGTCGCCATATTTGAGGCACAAAACTAAAACTGCGCCGTTCTTTCCCGCATTCTTTTGGTTTCTGATTTCTGACTACACTAGCCTCTCTTCCTCCTAAAATGCCAGCATGGTACACTGAGTAGGCCTTGGGGAGATGCATTGCGCGTTTCTGAACTTCGTTTAAATATTTAGGCCCGGGGCCTTCTTCATCACGCACAACCAGTAACTCGGGTAGAATTTAATTTTGAAACATTTTATACTAACGTACTTAATTGTATTATATTGGCTTTTAAGTTTCCTTTATTATAATTTTTGGTTATCAAGGAACATGCACGTGTAAGCAAAGATATAAATGTTGTTGAGACGGAATTTGAAGTATTTTATTCATTGTTAAAGTAGGGCATTATATAATATGGTGCCTTAGTATTTGTTTGCTACATTTTATTAATTATATGGCAAACACAGCAAAATTTTAACAATTTAAAGCTTCACAATTGTAAAGTATCAAAGTTTTCAAGGTTTGTGATTTTAAATGTTCAAGTTTATATATTTCAAGTGTTTTATAATTATTTAAATGACTGATTGCTAAGCTACGTTTGCACCATTTCCATATTTCAAGTTGGTTTCTGTTTTACTCGATTTGATTTCATTCAAAATTTAAATGTATTTTATGTTATTATTATTATTATTATTATTATTATTATTATTATTATTATTATTATTATTATTATTCAGTGAATTATATACATTTTGCACTACTATAAACCGTAAAATGTTTTTCTTCTCCGTATTGCAAAGTTAACAAAACTATTTCATCATTCAACTAAAACAGAATGTTTGGTAATTTGGTGTAATACCTTTTTTCGATTATAAATACCACAGTTTCTTGCTAAAAGTCTGTTGATTTAAGACCAATGACTTTTGCTTAAAAGGCTGATATATATAATGTTCGTTACGCCAGTTAGATTTTGATGATTTTTACCAAATGTTAAATTATTAAGAATTATACTTGATATACACGTTGATTTTGTTTGCACACGTATGGCTCGAGTGATTAATCTGATAAATGAACATCTTGTGCCTAAATAATGTGCTGCAAATGCATATTATGAACTTTTCAAGAATTTCAATTTATGTTTTTCCTTTTGGGGGCAATAGTAGTATTGTTGACAAGAGTTTTTATATTTCAAAATCAAGTCACATGAATCTTTACAGGTTCTTCTTGTGTTGCTTATTGTAAACTTGTATTTATTTTATAAAATATTTTAACTTATTTATTTTATAAATGTATTCTTTGTAATTAAAATTAAGACCAATTTAAGCGATTATCAAGCAAGATCTGCTAATCACGCTACTAAATGTACCTATTTCTTGTTTTACACAAACTCATAGAAATCATGATGCAATGGCGAATACTTTATTTAACAACGTGCCTTCTGATGCATAGATGTGAGTTTTAATTAAATTTAAAACTTATCTCAATCAATGGTTGATTGTTCATCCATTTTATATTGTTACAGAAATTTTAATTATAGTTATAGAGGTTAGCTTTTAAATTTATCTTATTTTAACGTTGTCCATAGCATTGTACGACTTAATGCTTATGCAAACAAATTTATTTATTGATTGGTTTGTTATTAGCAAATAAGGAATGCAGTGTGCAACAGAGGCTCACTTGAGAAATGTAGTTATAAAGAATGTACTTTTGCACGTGTCCTTCCTGTCAATTTTGCCCTCATTTTCAATTAAGTTCGTCACGTTGAATTAAAATAAAGTCGCTTTTGCATGTAACTGGCCAATGTAATGTATTTAAACATATTCCACCTCTGTTACGTTTGCATTACATTCATTTTCAGTAACATTTACTCACCTTAATTAATACCTCTGGCATTGGTATTTGCAGCGAGTCCATTAACATGCTTATGTTAGCGACCGCAAGAGAAACAAATGTCCTGTCAGTATACCATAAGCTTTACTCATATCATTCCACTAATTGTAGTTTCTGTAAATTTAAGAGAAAAGGAATATTTAAAAATGTAGGCGACAAATTCTAATGCAACTTATGTGTGAAGCTTCAGAATTGTATGTTAAATTTTGAGGACAGAATAGCGGTTTTGCAGTGTATAGCTGGGATTCCTAATTACTGAATCTGGACACTTTCTTAAAATTCAAATGTACAATGCAGATATGTGGAGATTCAGATAAATATAGTGCACAAAATATAATATATTCATTCGCGTGAAAGATTTTATTGTTCAGACATGTTTGATGGTTATATTGAGAATAACTTATTTTATTAGAAGAAGTTTTATGTATAAACATTGTTTCCATATTTTAAATATAAAAACAAAATCTGTCTGTGAAAATTGCAACACTATGAAGGAATCACGCGAGCAGAATTCCCTTTATACCACCTATTATTATTAATATTAATATTCATAAATGATTAAAAGTGCCAGATTAATACGCCTATATCACCCGCAAAAGTAGTACCCTATGAAGTTTGTAAGAACTGCAAAATACTTACTTGTGGCATGTTTTAGATATGTTTCAGAGGAGTTTTCTACCAGGTTGTTTAAGTTCGCAGTTCATTGTTACTGGATGCTGGAGTAGTAGCCGAATAACTTTATCCCATACATGTTCAATGATCGACACGTAGGCCAAAAAAAATAATGATTTCTGTGCTTAAGATTTCCTGTTAATATGTGATGGTGCTTCGTCCTGCTAGAATATAGCATCAGGAGTGCGCTTAAGTTAGAAGGTGACTTGTATCTGATATAGCGCTCACTTTGAGAGTCCCCGCAATTCCTAGCATTGGAGATCATGAACACACTAAATGACGCCCCACACCATCACCTTGGCGTTACCGCCACAGGTGGCCGAGGTCATTAAGGTACAGACTCGTGTGCGGGAGGTCTAGGGCTCAATTCCCATCAGGACCTTCCTCCCTGACTACGGTTTTTTCCAAGTTTTCCTGTCCTCATAAATGACAAATGCCGGGGAGGTACCCTAAACTTAGGCCTGGAACGTTTCCTTTCTTAAAATCATCCTTTCCCAATTTATCATTTCATCTCATGTATCAACAGTGTCCACCGCCTGTGATGCCTCAGGGGTAAAAACGGGCGTTAAACACAATTTAAAAAAAAACAGTTTGCCGATCGGTCAGTATCAGTTTGGTCAGTGCATGCCATGATATATTGCAGAGCACTTGCCATGATATATATAGCTATTACTGTACTCCAAGTTAAAGCGGCACTGTCGGAAAACACGTTTTCCCATTCCACAAGTCAGTTTTACCCTGAGAATTCGATGGTTTAGGATCTTGGAAAGGAGCATATGCCAACACTTGCGATGAAACTAAACTCTCCGTCACTGCCATTAGAATAAGATGTGTTGGCACAGTTCGTGGTTCACTGCTGCATTTTCGTCCATTGTTTTCGCTGGTTGTGTACAGGCAGCAATGTCGTATTACAAAATTTCACTTTCTCACAGGCTGATCATTCTCTTTGCGACCTTTGAAATCGAGATATTGTCTCTCCGGGAGAAAAGTTCATTGCCCGGTGACGACACTCAACAGCACTCTTATTCATACGCCTATCAGGACAATTTATAGGACGCTACTGGGCCCAAAAGTGTGTAATTATAATCAATCTGCAGTTTTAATCGCTTCCATGTCACGTATGCTTTTTATTTCCTTAAAGTTTTATATGTTTTCTGTAATTACTTAATGGCGTTGCAATTTTCACAAACAAGAACGGTATTCCCTGAATATTTCCTGCTGCATTTTAGTATCCAAGTGTCACACACGAAAAAAAATGGATTTATTAATAAATAACAGACACCATCAATGAAATGCAACTAAAAATACACTTAATACTAAGAATATAGTAAACAACTTATAATTTTCAAAAAGTTAGTACTTCAATTAATATAAACTATAAATATCAAAAATATACAAAATATATAACATAACAAACGCAAAATATTAAACAATTTGTATCTTTGGGAAATCAAAGTGATTAGTTTTTGCAAATTTGGCATCAAAACAGAGCATTCACACACCTTTCTGAGCGCAATTTTGAATAAGAATGAAACGTCCACATTCTTTAAAAGTTAGTAAAAATTGTTATAATAAAAATAAAGAAAAGACCTCAGTATTTCCCCACTTTTCTTAACTTGTTACCAAATGCCCAGTCAGATCTAGTTGCTACAGACGCTGATTGCTAATTCTCGATATATCGCACTGTTTTTATGATAGTCACCCTACAATTAACATTAACAGCAAGTATTTACCCCATTTCTCATCGGCGATGTACTTGATATATAATTATCACACTTCAAATGCACTTCATTAAACTGCCTAGTGAGCTGCTAGTTAGAAAGAGATGTTAGTACCTTGAAAGATGCAAATGACAAGTTTAGGAATATTGCTTAGGAAAATACACTTAGCTCATACATTTTGTTGCCTTTCATGTTTTAGGAAAAGATGGCATTCAACGTTGCTGCGCGTATTAATGATGTCATGTTTGGAACTAAGTTCGTAAGTAAAGTCACTAGGTTGTCTAGTTGATTGCTCTCCGTATACAGCACTCTAAAAAATCAGGGTTTAGCTTAAAGTGCGTCTGTTTCTACGGCTCATTTGCATCAAATCTTCAAACTTATTTCAAATTAGACCCAAAAGTGCAAAATATAACCATATTTTCAATACTGTTGATAGTAATATAATATTGACTAACATTAATTGTTATTTTTTTAACATTGTAGGCTTTAAGAGAATACTGTGTTCAGGAAATCAGCGTGTAAAATAGTCGTTCTTTAAATGCGCTGATACGTCTTACAATTTCCAGCCATTTTTGATATGGTGCTTTTCCATCAATTGTACCGGAAATTAAACGGTAATCCGTTGCGTTGCTGAAATATATAGAATCTCATCCAAGTCTCTCTATAGTCTTTCGGGATGCTCAGCAATATATTGTCTCGCACTGTGATAACATTTACAACGGTAACTTTTCATGAGGAATTTCGTTAACTCCGAAATACCTGAACTGTGATAGAAGCTCGAGCTACAAATGCTGCTGAGGCTCGCCACTGACTGACCTGCGAAACACAAACTCCTGCCCAGCTCATACTTAATGCACATTCGTCATTAGTGTGAAATATTTTCATGAGTTCGAATCAGTCCTTTATTTCTTAGCCTGCTGTGCTGTAACAGCGTTCTTCAGAAGCACAATCTTATAGTGATTATTTTCCATTTTTCACATCATCATCCATCAAAAGTAAGACATGTCTTTTGAGCCTACCTTCGCTGCTTTTGTCCTGAGTTTGGATCAATAAAATAAGCTAGAGGTTATCAAACTTTTAGATACAACAATGTTGTTGTTCATTTACTACATTAAATATATTGTTTGAGTGTTATTGCTGTATAATATCCTCCAAGAAGTAATCATAGTTGGCCTTGCCGAGTTTATTTGAGACATGAATGATTAAAAATTTGCAAAGTAGAAGCTACCTAATATTTAAGAAACCAGTCTTGTTATAGCGTATATTCTACAAACTCATAAATAGGTGTGTTTATGTAATGCTATCGTTACAGGTTGATGATTGGTCAATATGTGACCGTATTTGGAGACGTCATTAGTCATGTAAATATTTCCTCGGTGAAGCCGGATGATGGTGGGGAATACCAATGTGTAGCGGAGAACAGAGCAGGTCGCACCAGTCATGCTGCGCGTCTCAATGTGTATGGTAAGTGAAACACTAACATCAAGAATGTCACAAAATCACACGAATATGTTGTTAAAATATTTCTTTAGTTAATTAGAAGTGTCAATATTCCGGATCGGCACAAGTTCATTTTCCACATTCGAGTTGAGCACAAAAAAAAATTCTCCTTTTTCTATTTGAGCTCAAACAATTTGAGATTTTTTTTTTCAGATCCCCTTTAAAATCATGAAATTTTCCTTCCCATTGTAGCTATGGTTAAAATGTTTACAGTTCCGTTTGAATTTCAAAGAAAAATAATTTCCAAAAATAAAATTCTGTATCTAATTGTAATTAAAAAGATTTGCAGAGAGATGTTCACTTTACCATCAACTGAAATCTCTCCGGACCCATATAAATATAAACCAATACAATCAATTATAAACTAAACGCAAACAGAAGCAGCAATATTTAAACATTAGAAATGAGCTACTCTCTTAGGGAGAAAAGTCAACCTGGGCATTCAAACAAGCACCCTACTGTTTTACCAAGCGTTGGATACCGTTCAAATAGAATGATCGTAGCTAACTTCATTGTCGTTTTGGAAACGTTTGCCCTTCGGAATTGCCTCAAGAAGTTCGAACAAATGAATATCGCTAGATGATAGATCAGCGTTGTAGCAGTAGGAAGTCTCATCACATACTGCTTCGTGTTACAGACACAATCCCAGGTGCTGTTACCTATACATCTCATTCAACTGATTGTGAACAGGCTTTTCCACACAACCATTTATTATTCACAGGCTGTGGAAGGTCGACCTCTCGCTTACGTCCTGTCCGAAACATCGGCGCATTCCTTCACTCTTTTCTTCGATACACATTTCTCACCTTACACTGCATTTATGAGAATGATTTCATTCGATTGACAATCCTCCGCTTTCAAAAAATTAATGACAGCACGTTGATCCTCTATTGACGCGTTTGGAATCACATTTAAGCAACCGCACAGTTAAACGATCCAAGGCAGAACCATCTTGCGGGGTATGATGATCTGTATAGTTGTCTTTTTCCATCCTTTACAACCACCGATCGCTACGCGCAGCTGAGCAACTGATACACTTATATATTGTAATTATTTTATTATATAGTATGTAAATTAATTAAGTGTTAATATTAGGTAATATATTTCAAGGATAATAAGAAGTTTTATATGATATTTTGATTATATAGCTCAATGATAGCAGGAAGAAGTTTCAAAATAATGAAAAAGTAAAATATAACAAAAGGTAGACATAACAGGCAAGCTTTGTGTCATTTTAAACACTATGCTGCGAGTTCAGGGTCATTATGATTTGAACTTTTGTCGCGTCAGACGCTGCTTTTTTGCGCTTCATGGCGTAATTTAGTTTGAGCGAGCCAGCCCTTTATGTATGTTTTGAACGTTTAAAGTGTCGCAGGTAAAGTGCGCATACAGATATGAGCCTCGTCTGCGTCGGAAAATCACGTGGAGGAGATTTTTCATGATAGTATATAAAGAAGAGATTTGCCTCATTTTGAAAATTCTTTACGATGTAATCTGTCTAATCTTCACTTATATGTTCGTTCGGCCTAAGGGCGCACTTGATGGATATTAAAAGATAAGTTGGTGATGGCTCGTTCATTTAGATAAATTATGCTACGTAGCAGTCATTAGTGTAGTGTGTCGAGTGAGTTGAGAAAAGTTTTACATGCCGTAACTAGATGGCCGGTGACCTGAACGCGAGACAGGTACAGACAGTCCTAAAATCAAAGTCAGGATCTAATTACTATCTCCGTCGCAAGGTCATTTTACTGGGGTCAAGTGTGGGTCAAGGTCATTGCACTAAACCCGGGATCTTTCAGAAACACCTGCGAATGTAAACAAGCTACTCAATAAAGTATGAATGAATACTTTATTTCTGCATAATTTCTTACATTAACCTGCACATTATGCAACATTCTTGAAGTGCTTGTTGTTTAGGATATATGCATTTAACTCCCTGGTTGTATGTGTATTAGATCCAACTTCCCATTCTCTGCCAATTTCACTACCCTCACACAGCTGCCCTTTCCCGTTAATTTATTTCTGATACATGTTACATCAATCTTACAATATAAATACTTTAAATCACCATTAATCCCCCTCTAAATACTTATTTTCCATTTCTTCCAAATAAATTGCTCTATTTTTGCTTTTGCTCTTGTAACCCGTTTAACTGGCCCTGAGTTTTTATCACTCTCTATTTTGATCAAACTCCCAGTGGCGATGACACCACACTCAAACCTCTTGACCACTGACCAGCTGATTCCTCATCCACTTCATCCTCGTTCCTTGTTCTTAATGCAGCGTCAGCAGGTTTCCGTCTCTAATCCTCCTCTCTTCCCCTCTAGCCATGGTTTCTTGATCTTGCTGCTGCGTTGACAGGTTTTCTTCTATCCATAAGTGCATACCACGCATAATTGCTCTTCTATTTTCTTTTCTGACTTGCTATAACTTTTTATTAATTCCGCTCTCATTTCTTGTTCTTTTTTTATCATAGTCATTTTAAATAAAAATTTGTGCTTTTTAATTTCCCAGTTTGGTCTAACACTTTCCATTTCTTAGTTTTGCGGCTAATTTAACTAATATTGGCCTTCCTCTCTCGCCCTTTCGTCCGGTTTTCCAGGCATCTCTAATTTCCCATCCCTCTAGTTTGTTGCCCAATATTCCTTCAATCACTTTTTCTACTTCTTTCCATGTCTTTTTCTCTCTTCTTTCTTCCTCTCCAGAGTTCACTACGTCCAGCTTACTGCTTGCATCCGCAACATTCTCCATTTTAAATATTCTGCTCCTGCATTCCGCTAAGTCTCCCTATTCCTCTTTGAACCGTCCGATCTTCTGGTTATCTCTTTCATGCTCTTCTGTAATTTTCCTTCCATTCTCGCCTCCCTGCATCTCTTTTATATCTTCGGTTATTAACATAGCCTTTCCTTCCTCCATGTTTATGCCCTTTTCTTTCTCCGTGCTTTAGACTTTTCTGCTGAATCGTCCGCGCCTTGCTCTTTACAACTACAGCACGGCCTCCCGCTTCCCATACTCGCGTGCGTTCACTTCACACTTCTTCCTCTCCGTGCTCACACAAGAAACTCCAGGTGTGTAGTGTAAAATGTTACGCCGTATAAACATGTTAATGAACAGCATCCTCACCGAGTCCTGTTGAGCAGCTCAACAAAACTTTGCAAAAACACCCATGAGATTGTGTTTTTGAGAAGCGTAGACACAGGCCAAGGCAAGCAACAATTTCAACAACACAAACCGCTTTAAGTTTTTGTATTTAAGCACACCTTTAGCCACCAGCACTTAAAATATGTCTAAACATAGTTTCTTTTGTTGGCAGAGCATAAAACACAGTTATAATGTAACGCCGTTTTCATGTATGTATTGCAAAACAATTTAGGACAGTATGAAAACGCTCCGTCTATTAATAAAATGTGCCTTTCGACTAGAAAACGTAAATATATATCCATAGAAAATATTACATTACATCACTACATTAAACGTAAAATTTCCCCTGAGGCGCTGTCTGTAATATTTCATGGACATCGTCTGCATTTTAAATAGCTTTGTAACTAGCAATGTATTCATTTTGTTCAATTCGAAGCAATTTTTAGAATGATTTTACTGCACACTTCATTGAAATCTTCACTTGCTCTGTTTGAAACTATTTGCCTGTGTAAGTTTTCACTTGTATCATAATTATATGTACCTGCAATGCTTAATAATATGTCGCCGCCTAGGCAATAAACAAATAACACGATAAAGAACAACCGTACACAACCATCTTAATTAGTGATCAAAGCACATTCTTTTCTATATTATGGTGTTCATACGATTTTTCTCATTCCACTTTGAAATCATTTTTTTTTGTATTGTTTTTAACTCCTTTATGTTTTATAAAAAGCGTGGGATTTTTAATTCAAAATATGTTATTTTTTATTTTGTTTTTATTTATTATGAATATTGATTTTTTTGAGTGAAGACATATAAATAAGAAACTAATCCTAAACCATCTCAACCTAATAAAATTCTAATAATATGGATAGGCGCCTCTTACAGACTAAAAGCACAATTGAAATTATGGCCACATCCCCCTTCTCACTCCTTAATAAATTCATGTTCTCGAATGCATTCTACCATGTGTTCTATTCGGCGCCTCGTTCCATCCCCTGCCTATTTGTGCTCAAATCCTATAATGGTTTCTAACTTGTTTGTGCTAAAATCGAACGACACACGTATAATCATAGGTAGCGATATCTGACCATTGTGTTCAACTCGTATGATTCCAAAAAAATGTGTCAACCATGCGCACCAACTGGCGCGAATAAAATCGTTACTTCCGTTTACTATATTCGTTGATTTAATAAATAACCTTGCGCCGATGTTACAGTGCGGTAAACGTAGACGGTGGCGTTACTATTTAAGTATGCTTGCTTGTTTACGTGTAATTGTAAATGAACTTTTTATAATGAAGCGCACAAGTTTGCAGATTGCATCTACTATCAAGAAGATATTTTCCAGACCTTCTATCAACAGGCATTCAAAGCCTGCGTTTGGGAACGCATATCACAATTGTGGAAACAGATAATACCAACAAAAGTCAATAAAAATAAGCAGGTCTGCCTATTGTCTTCTGCACAATGACGATGTCGTAAGAAAATGTCAGCAATTATATACACGTTTAAAATTAATGACAATGTTTGAACACCATTTTTTAATTTTTAGTATTACAGAAGATGAACTATAAACGATGCACACAAATTAAATGAACTATCAAGTAAATATAATATGACTAGTTCAGAAAAAATTAAGCAGTGTCTCGTTCGAAGGGACAAACTACTTACGATGTAAATTATGATCAATTACAAATTATTAGAACAAATAAACAAATTTGATTGCTTAGAATTCAACATGTCTTACTGACAAAAGAATGCCATAAATCTAACACTAGACATATTGAATAAGTGAAACAATAAGAACATTGAAAATACAAAGATTGAGATTGACGCAGCTAAAATTTTACAAAACTAAGGCAGTACCCACGCTAGCATATGTCTGTGAAAATTGGACAATTTATAGGTCAAGTATAAAAAGAACAGAAGTAGCCAAAATTAAGCTCTTAAATACATCCTGTAGCAGGATATACCCTACTAAGCAAAAAACATAATGAAATATGAAATGAATTAAGCATTTTTAACCTGACAGAAAGAATTCCAAAGTCTCAGATAAATTGTCTCGAATACATAAAAAGAATGCCACTAACAGACTTCTGCAGATTTTACTTCATTATCAATTGAAAGGAAAAATATTTTGGTCGTTCATTGAAATGTGAAAAAGTGAATGTCTTGAGGTGGGAACAGGCCTAGGCCTAACTCTTAACACGAAGAAAGTGTTGAAAAATACCAAGTAAGTTACACAAAGAAATGGCCATATTAGTTGCTTAATGAAAACCATGTCAGCAGCATACCCTATTTAATGGTACATGGTGGCCAGAATGACACTTTGGTCATCAGAAGCGTAAGCGTGTAGCAAAGTGAGTCAAAAACGATCACTAATTGTTAGTGATTATGAAACATCAATGCCGATTTGTTATTTATATCATTTCTATTAGAGCACAATGTCCCATTAGCAGGATATGCACTTAGAACACTGTTCCCTCATTTAAAATGGAAATAGTGAAAAACCAAAACTATCGCACTAGTTCAACAAATGTAGGTGAGACGAACAAGAAATAGTTTAACTTTTGAAGGAAACGTCGTTATTCTTGACTTCTGATGGTAGTTACGGTACATATACGGCACAACGTTATCCTTTGCTTATATTTTTTTAATCCGCAGCAAGGTCAAATATAAACTTGTCTTGTTACTAGAGTGTAACTAGTGGAGTGTTCCAGGAATGAGCTTAGGGCACCTCCTCGTCATTTTCCATTGGTGAAGACTGAGGAAAAAAGTACTAATTAAGGAGAAAACCACCACCACGGGTGGCCGAGGTCGTTAAGGCGCGAATTCGTGAGTGCAGGTCTGGGGTTGGAATCCCACCAGGACCGCCCTCCCTGATTGAGGTTTTTCTAGGCTTTCTCAGTCCTCATAAATGGCAAATGCCAGGGTGGTACCCTAAACTTAGGCCTAGAACGTTCCCTTCCTTAAAAAAAAATTATATCCCTGTTTATCATTTCTTCTCATGTATCATCAGTGTCCACCGCCTGTGATGCTTCAGTAGTATAAACGGACGTTAAACACTATTCAAAAAAAAAAAAATAGCGTGATTCAAACAGCAAACTTAACGTGAGTTGGCGCCTTAGCGATCTGAGTCACTTGTGTCGATAGGGCATGCGCACCAGAGATTAGTCATAACCCGCTTGTAAGTTGGAAGATCATTTTGTGAATCCTTGCATCATCGTAAACATACGGTATAACGTAAGAACAAATAACGATGTCGCATGAATGCAATTGTAAAAGTATTATTAATAGTTTTTATTTTACTAATACAGCCAAGCAGCATAAAGAAAACCGGTACAAAACAAAAAACGAGAGCATTAAATAAAGAATGACCATCATTTTTTCACAGCCATACTTTCTCACGCCAAAATTTAACATTATGCATTTAATTTAATTGCGTAATATACACAAGTCACAAGTTTCATTGTTGTTACCTCCTGTTTCTGCCTGTGAGAGATGCGCAATTTGAGATGTGTTCAATTCCGTCTGCAGCAAATTGGAGGTAATATATAATGCGCAATATGTTGTTCTGAAATTCTGCTTTCGTCTCAACAAATCTTCTGCCGAGGCCAATGGAAAGTTTGTTCCTCCCTATAGCACAGCTCGAAGATAGTTTAAAATGATTAAAGAGAGACTGCACTCAATTTTAAAGGGAGGTGGACCTGGGACTTCAGTTTGTGCTGTAATGGAAGGAAACATAAATATTTCTGCTGTCACTGTGAGAGAGGATCATCGAATAACATTTAGAACACCTTTAGAAATTCTGAAAATTTACTGATAGATGAAAAATTGCACATGAGATATGTTTGTGATCGGTGGATTTCAAACTGCTGATTCCCTAATAAAATGACTTTCGCGTCCACGTTTGCATGCAGTTGATAGGAGGATGCGATGTTTCTTTTGCTGATGAAACTTGACTACCTCATTTCGATTTTGAGAGCAAACTGTTAAGATCTATATGAAAATCCCCATTAATTCCAACATCAAAAAAGCAAAAGTGATTGATTCTGCTGGGAATGTTATGGTCCCTTCATTTTTCGATATTCAAGGCCTGATTTGACTACATTGACATGCACATACAGCTGTAGCTGTGCAATGTTTCAAAGATGTTTTGAAAACTCTGCAATGCCAAAGCATACCTAAAAGGCCACATCCATCTTCAGCGGCTGCACTCCAAGATCATCATCACTTCTTCTTCCTGCTCCTCTATTATTTAAAACATATTTTGCACTCAACATTTATCCTTGGTATAGTACATATTTTTACATGTATGACAAAAACTTACATGCCCTTACATAATTGAACATTTTATTTTTAATATTTTCCACGGTTATGGTTTCAAAATTATTGTAATGGTGGAAAATTTGCTTTAACTACAGCAGAACCTACTTAAGTGTCATCTAGCGGCAGAAAGCATAAGCTGGACTTAGATGATTGGTGCGGAGTAGTGTGTATGACGGGTAAGCGTAGGCAAATTGCATTTTTTATCAAAAAAAAACCTAAAGGATCAGTTTTATTTTATGAATAATGGAAAACACAACCACTACTCTTAATCAAATACTTGTATACAAAAATCTAGATCAGTGCACGCACTCGAAAAGGCGTTGCTACTGGGTAATTTTAAATTACCTAACCCCATAACTGTTGCAACTTCGATGATGTCACACCTCTGTTATGTGTTTATGTTACCCGATTGGATGAGCCTCTCGCCAGCTGAGTCGCCGCCGGCATAAGTACGGCCCAAGTGTCAATCGCAAAGTAATTTCTGCCCTACAATAGCTATTGCAATATGATAATGCACGGCCGCACATCGCAAACGCTGTTGGTGAATATCTCACAAAAATCAATATAAAGTGTGTCCTTTACCCTAAGTATTGTCCAAATGTAGGCCCATGTGACATTTTACTCTTACCAAAATTGAAGCAACACCTTCCTGAGAGGCATTTCCCATCATCAGAAGTGGAAGTGAAGGCTACGGAGGCGATTCTGAAGGACCTGTCAAAAAATGGTTTCTGGCATGTCTTTGAAGACTGGCCAAAACGCTGGACAGGTACATCGCATCCAACGGGGACTACTTTAAGAAACGTCATCAAATTATAGGAATGAGTAATAGTATGTTGCTAAAGTAAATATAATTCTTTATTGAACAGCCCTCGTATACAGATGAAGACCTGATGATTACAACGTCAAGCAAAGAAACTGACTTCAGGTGCTGACTTCCCAAATTGGAATTCAAAATGTTTCTATTCTACATTCAGGACTATTCTTCAGTTGTAAAATATACTTTTATTTCTTTGTTTCTTCTTTAGTGATTTCAGTGCTCAAGACAAAAATCTGTTATATTGAATTACACAGTTAGCTAATAAATGTTGGTTCTAATTTCAGGTCTGCCATTTGTGCGCCCCATGCCACCTATTCCAGCTGTAGCAGGACAACAATTGGTGGTAAAATGCCCAGTAGCTGGTTATCCAATTGATATAATCGTTTGGGAAAAGGGTAAGAAAACCTTTCTCTTACATTAACTTTTCCCTATTCGAAAGAAAATGTCAAAGTTAATTTAAATAATATCAAGACTAAGACACTTCTTAGACCAGCATCAGAAAAATTAATATCTGGTGGCCTAAGAAATGTCTTAATCTGATCCTATACCGGCATAATAAAGTGAGGTTTCAAGATTTGTGATACAGTAATGCTGATCACATAGTTTTGAAATTAACTTAAGAGGATGCTGGCTAAAGAACAAAATGATAACAAAATTTATACTGAGTAGTAGTTTATTTCATTTAATGGATTTAAAATTGTACAGTCGCTTTTGATAAACGCTATGTAATAAGAGGAAAAAACCATCAAAAACTAGAATTATGTAATAACTTTTTTTATAAAGTCGTTTATAGAAATAGTTTCTGTCTTATATTTCGATATAGTTGCAACTCACCCGCATCTGAAAAGAAAAAGCACCCTGGGTGATTTGCAACGCCTCCAGTACCTCATTATTTGCAAACTTCTGACATATAAGTGAAAGTTCCTTGGCGCCAACCCTTCTTCACAGTATATATGTCAACGCTTTAAATGTTAGTTCATTTACTGTATTCAACGTGCACTTCTCCTTTTTATGTTAACATTTGATGATAAAGAAAGCATCAAAAGAATATTGAAATTTCTTTTGTTCCTAAAACAGTGATAAAATAGAACCACTGATACCATAACACAATAGGTTTAATCACACTCAAGCCTATTGTCAGAAAAAGCCACCATACTAGAAACTGCAATTTAAGGAGACTAAATGCCCCAAAATGCATTAACGGTAAGGGAGCACACCCAGCAAACTGCAGGTGGCCAAAAGCTCCAAAAAAGACGCTATACGATTATGACACAAAATCAAAGGACACAACAGATATCCAAAGTTTATTACAATAAGGAAAGGAAAACATAGTTAAAGAAGTAAGCGAAGTACCTTTGGTTATATAAGTACCTATGCATAAATAACACGTCGGTCCTGGTGGTTATCATACTTGCCTCCTATACCCAAGATCACAGGACCGATGGATTTTTTCTGTCGTCAAAATCCTAAATATGGCTGCCTTCGGAAGGGAAATAAAGTCGTGGGTTCCATGTCGTACATTTATGGCACGAAAAAGAACCTCAAGCCTGACAGAGAGGCCTCTGAGCAAAATTTGTCGGCCGTTCCACGCCCTGATTTGAATGGGACGCTGATGACGTGAGATATTAAAGAGCGTCCATAAATAAAAAATCAACAACAACAATCAACATAAATAACACAAACAAAAAGGAAAGCTCAATTGCTGAAACACTTGGTCTGATCCTTAAAAGGTTAGATGAACAAAACGAAGGAAACAAAACGATAATCAACAGACTGATAAACGATAGAACAAGGTGGAAAAGAGTAAAGTAAGCAAGAAAAAATTAACCATTGTCTCACAATTGCAACAAGGAATGCCAAGGGCTCCTGCAAAAAATATACGAATTGTAAGTTTTATGGATTGAAAAGATTGACATTTGTTTAATATCTGAAACTCATCTCACCAAACAAGCCATTACGTGGATTTAGAATATGTCACACCATCCATCCTTCTAATACAACCAGCTGACGTTCAGCTGTGATAATTAAAGAGTCACTCAATTTACTGAAGTTACACAAATAACACTAAAATTCAAACAAACGACTACGATTTGTATGCAAACCAAAAATTCAGAACTTAACATCATGTTAATATACTGCCCTCCACGGTGTATGCAAAAAAATTTTTATCTAGACTTGTATAAATCACTTGGCAGGAAATTTATCATTAGTAGAGATTTCAATGCAACGCAATGGTGCACTTGTATAACATTATAGATGTATGAGAGAGCATTAGACCTGGAGAAACACACCAGACAAATCTAATATGTATGGCTAAATATATTACACTCTTGAAGATTTAGTTCATGGAAAAAAAAAAAAAAAAAAAAAAAAAAAAAAGAGCTCGCGAAATATGACAGTTGATTTCCTTCTGACTAAATTGTTAGC
The DNA here is from genome assembly GCA_030762175.1 of Metallyticus violacea. Classification (NCBI taxonomy): domain Eukaryota; kingdom Metazoa; phylum Arthropoda; class Insecta; order Mantodea; family Metallyticidae; genus Metallyticus; species Metallyticus violacea. The sequence continues at coordinate 353,708,813 of CM060846.1, read as the reverse complement.
CGAGTTGACTGCAGATAAAGATTCTGACTATTAAATCTGGAAAGTTACTAAGGGTCTTCTTAAAAGATTAGTAACACAAGCACCACCTATTAAAAAAAGATAATACCACTGGGCGAAAGGTGTTAAAAAAAGCAAATATATTGACAGAACATCATGGGAAACCTTTCTCTATACAACTTCTGATGTAAACATTGCAATAAATCTCCACGTTTTTACCTCAGAAATAAATCTAGTAACACTGAAAGTTCAAACAGGAAATTAAAAATAACATAAATATAAAATAATCTGCAGGATATGCCCCCAATTACAGAACAAGTGTTTAAAGAGTTATCCAATAAAGCACCAATGAAACTTTTACACATCATAAATGCCGTTATCACCTGAAATATTTACCCAGGCAGTGGAAAGTGGCAGAAATTAGGGAAAGACATTTATGATACAAAAACGTATCGACCTGTATTACTATTACCAGTAATATCTAAAGTGTTTGAAAAATTGTTACTGAAACCAATATTGAAAGAAAGAAATTTAATCCCACATCATCAATTCGGGTTCAGGAGAAAACGTTCGACCATTGTTCAGATACATAGAACAAGCCGAATGGTTGAAGCATCACTAGAAGATACTCCAGTATCTTTCTTGGTGTTACCCAAGCCTTTGGTGTGTTGCGTTAAACTGTAAAGTTACAACGTGATTTGCCAAACCAATACTCCATCTCCCAGAAAGATTATTCCGGGTTAAATATGGACGTGAGCATTGAGAATTCAAGAAGTTGTCTTCAGGAGCCCCACTTGGAAGTGTCCTTGGGCCAATGTTGTACTTTGTATACTAATGGCATACCATAAAATCAATAAACAACAATAGCCACCTTTCTGATGATATTTTCATTCCGACTGTTGGGAAAATTGGAGAAGGAGCAACTGATAAGCTTCAAAATGCAAATAGTAAGGTTAGTGCTCAGACCAAAAGGTGCCGTATCAGACTCAATGAGAAAAATCGACCCATGTAAATGTTACAAATAGAAAAGTAGAAAAATTATATGTATTCATTAACGAACAAATAATTTCATATGCAAATGAGGCCAAGTATTTGGATATGACACTTGACACTAAAATGGAAGACTCATGCTAAAAAGAAAAACTTACTATTAAGTACAAAAAATATGTTGGTTGTTTCCAACTGAATATACTTAATAAATTGCTATTGTGTAAGCAATTATTAAAACATGTCCGGATATATGGGTTGCACCAAGATATCTAAATTAAACAGTGTTAATGTTGATGTACCATGGTGTATAGGAACGACAACATCCATAGAAACTTGAAAATTAATGTTGTCAGTAAAGAAATAAGAATCGTGTGAAAAGCAACTTCACAACTAGACAACAGTATCGCATAAGAGGACAAAACTTGAAGACTTAGTGCAGTGAATGTGTGTGACCGCCGCGGGGCTCCGAGCGGCAGGTCTGCGGTTCGATTCCCGCCAGGACCGTCCTTCCTGACTGACGTTTTTTCCAGGTTTTCCTCAGTCATAAACGGCAAATGCCGGAGAGGTGCCCTAAACTTAGTCCTAGAAGATTCTTTCCTTTAAAAAGTTCTTTCCCAATTTATAATTTCACCTCATATATCATCAGTGTCCACCGCCTGTGGTGCCTTAGTAGTAAAAATGGGATATAACACTATTACAAAAAAGTAGTGCACTGATTTTGTATTCCAGCATGATAAATGCAGTACTTAGCAGAATTATTCACTGGAATAATTTCCTGCTTAACAGCGGCTTATTATAAATTGAAACTACTAGATAAGTGCTTTTGCCTAGCTATAGTATGTATGCAACGTAGTTGACATTAATAAATAAAAAAATATTGCATTCATAGTATGTGCTGCTATGTTTTCGCGTAGCAACAATACTCCTTTTTAGAGAGGTCCCTGGCGTTTCGATATATCGAACACTAGTCACAATATGACACTTTTCCTGTATAGAACCATTTACCATACACATATGTAAACTCTTTTCAATAGTGGAAAGTTTTAACAAATGTTATATTGCTGATACAAATGTATGAACCAATCCAGCAAAATGATAAACAATCAAGGTGAATGTTATAACCCCGCTCTGCTACCAAAGTAGTATAATTACTACAATATAACAACCTTCCGCTGATGCCTGGACAAGATTTTAAATTGGAAGTGTGCTGGAAGAAAAGCCCCTAGGATATAGCAGGAAAAAGGCAGTTTTTCAATGTGGGAGAAGAATAAATTAGAAATATGATTGTTTTTTTTTTTATTTAACAATAAGCATAACATATAATTCACATGTTAACTTATATTCCCCTTAGAATGTGGTGCTAGTGTAAAGACGGAACACAGCAACATTTAAACAAACATACATCCGCGAAATACTTCATGAAGTCTTGCACTTAGGCAATAAATAAATAATTTTAGTGCTGCCCTCAGATTACAATAATTTCAACTACAGAGCGTTATATTATTAGTCTCCCCACTAAATTAGCAAAACTAAATTAGCAAACCACATTAGGAAACTTTAAGCCAACGCTCTAAACGTACATTAATAACACAATGATAAATGTAACAAAAGCTCATATTACCTAGGGCACTGGAACTAGTGATCGGTGAAGGCTTGAGACCTAACAATGCATGGACGAAACATATCTATTCATCTCCAAGGTCACTATCAAAGGTGACTGTAGTCATTAAGGCGCGTACTCGTGAGCGGGAGGTTTGGGGTTCGAATCCCGCCAGGACCGTCCTCTCTGACTGAGGTTTTTCCAGGTTTTTCTCAGTCCTCATAAATGGCAAATGCCGGAAAGGTACTATAAACTTAGGCCAGGAACGTTTCCTTTCTTAAAAAAAATTCTTTTCCTAGGGCGTTAAATACCATTCAAAATTTTTCCAATCTCCAAAGTCATCTCATGACTCATCGGTTACTAAGGAGACAGGAGCAAGCAAGCCAGAAAGGTTACGTCACTAACTTCTAGATCATTGGATACCTGATCTAGCAAATAGAAAAAAAAAACCTAGTTGGCGAACCTTCGTGACATAGATAAGTAGGAGGAGGATGGGGGGGGTGGTCAACGATGGCATTGGAAACAAAGGAAATACGTGCAATAACGACACAATCTCAAAAAATCATGAGCATAACATCTCCAGCAGAAGTCTGTCTTGAATTTTTCTTGACCGGAAACGACTACTGCTTCCGCTTCATCAATTGTCCCTGATTCTCTGGTTCATAATGGTGGCTCAGGAGTAGTCTCTGGTCGCATTTCTACTAAGTAAAGCATTTCCTTCACGAAAATTATTGTCCAAGTGCTCCTACACACCGTTTGCCCCGTAAGCTTGTGATTACCAGACAGCTGCCTTGGGACCAATCTACCTTATACTTCCCTAAGCTTGAGGTCCTTGTGGACACTACGTATACAAAGCCGTAATTGTACGGCAATTTCAACAACAGAAATTCTCCTGTAGTCACGGCTTTGCTGTAGAACCTGCTGTTTCGTTCTCAGTTGCAACGGAAGCTTCTTTCTCACTCCGATGTTCATCAATGACTCTTTGTCTTACGTATTTAAATTTTTCTACTCATTCATACAGTAACTGTCTCCATGCTGAACATTCATCTTTCTGTAGATTTTAGAAGCTTTCACTCCCCCTGTTAAGAAATATCAATAACACTTCGTTGATCGTCTAAGGAGCAATTCGAAAAGCAGATTTTTGTTGTGATTATCTACACCTCCATCATTAGAATTAAATTTCTCTTATTAAAGAAAATTTTATACATACTACATATTAAGTCAAGTGAATTAAATGATCAGATTTTGCCAGCAAATTCCTCAGAATATCCCCAGAGAAGCTGCTACGTCTTTATACATAGGGCAGGAGAGTTATGAAGCAAGAATTGTTGCCTCAGGAATTCCTATTCTAATAATAATTGCATTTGATTTCAACTATTATTACCAAGATCAAGAATAACACGATAATCAATGGTATCAATATTATCATTATGATCAATATTTTAATATTGTAATTGCTAGTGTATATAGGTATATAAGTCTTTTTGTGTAATAAGCATTATTTCAGATAAGGGTTACATTTCTGAACACCTGTCAAAAAGGCAGACTGTATAACAATAGGGCACGCTGGTCATCCATTAGGAAATGAGGACATTAGCTTCACCTTGAAAGAAGATAGCCTTTTGTTAAGACTTGACCCATTTTACCCTTTCGCAAATGCTTCAAGACAGTTCTGCCGAATCTAGACACCAATTGTTTTATTACACTTTAAACTGGGCGTAGCGAGAAATAATATTTCAATCGGTAACTGTACTTATATATTCAAAAGTAACTCCGCATGCGGAAACAATTGTCTTAAAAGAAACCAAAAGTTACATGTATCCGACAGATTCAAATAGAGCGGCTTATACATGGCCGAGGCGTGCTTTATCGTAAAACCTCAGTATGCGGATCAAAAGTAAAAGGGTAACTGAATCTGTCATATCCAAAAGACGCCGCGTGTGAATAGCACACGTATCCTTTCTCATAAAACTCACGCGGTGGAGAAAGAATTCATCCAATTATCATCCTTCACAATTGGACGAATGAAAATGAATAGGCAATATTAAAGATATTATGTAATAGCCAATAAACTGTTAAGAGTTGAGTCGATTTCTAGAATATTTGAAGAGATAAAGGTTCGCTGGGCGGGGCGAAATCACATAATAGATTTTATATCAAATATCAGAAGTGAGTTTTTGAGGGGAACAAACAGAATACAGGGACACAACACAGTACGAGGCCTGGAAAGACGACTACTTGCTGGGAAACGCATCTGGAACATCATGAGAGACGAAGATGATTTTAGGGCATTGAACGAGCTAACAAATAAAATATCTTGCAAAATGGCAGAAGAGTATAAAAACGGAAAAAAATAAACAAGAGAAAAAACTCAAAGGTTAGAAACAGTATATTCCCCTAGACGATCCGAGAGAATCAGGGAAAGGCAAAAATGATATTTACAACTAGGATTAGTTTAAGAAAAAGATGATAAAGAAGATAACACCCGATTTGAATAAGAAGAAAAGAGCAGAACTGACAGAAGAAAGGAATAATGGCAGTTTTCAGGCGGAAACGAAGCAGTTGAGAGAAGAAGTAGACAGAGGTCAAGAGAAGGAGAGAAGCGAAGGAAACTACACTATCAACATACCATGGTCCAGTATAGCTGCTGCTTGAGACCGGCAGCAACTCCACTGATGTCCAGGTTCTGATGCCAGGAATTCCAGTGGGGAGCAGTCCGGATACCGAGCGTTAGCAGAAATGAAGACGCATAGAGTAAATTGTATAATAATTGTAAATTAATAAAGTTTAAATGTAATCACTGCTACTGGGTACCAGTTACAATTGTAGATGTTGTTATAAGTCATAGTAAATAGCCGTAGTGCTGGATTCCAGTACCGGTTTTGTTTATTGAAGTTTTAATTTTGTTTAGTTTTAGTATTAGTAATGTGGATTTTAAAATCTGTAGAATTTAAATTGTAATTTAAATTGTATTGAAAGATATAAGAGGAATAAATAAATGAAATATGGAGTATTACGTCCTGATGTAGAAACAAGATATCAGGATGTAAGTATTACAGAATATAAATAAAAAAAAGTACGAGGAACATGAGACAAGAAACACATCGCAGGAGAGTAGATAACATGGTATAGTACAGTGATATTAGCAAGTCAGACAACAGTTTAAAGATATCACACTGCTGTTCTTTGTAAGAAATACACCGTCATTAAGATAATATACGATTCACGTTATATCAGTGTTAAAGTTACTACAGAGAATTTATTCTTATGGTAAAGCCCGTACATCGAAGTGATGCATAATATAAGAAAGCTTTAAGTAAAATTATAGACAACAGTCACGCGTGAACTTGTTACGGAGGAGTGCAGCTAAAGTTACGTAAATAGTGTATTTAAATCTCAGAGTGAAAGCAGTGAAATGTACTATATTACAGTAAATAAAAAACCAGACTTATCATCACGCCACGGACGCTCAGCATGTCTTGAAAACTTAAATTGGCCAATAAATTAAAACTTCATCTTGAGCCCAGAAGTGTATTATTCCAGTGAAAAACCCCCTTCCCTCCCTAATGACTCAAAAGCATTAAAAACAGTCCATATTCCCCTGAAAGTCCTATTCTCTGCTTTGGAACCAGAGAAATAGGAAACGTCCAACCCCAGGCTTCAAGAGCCGAGGTAACACAAGAAGATCATCATTTAATCATCTAATTAATAATTTAATATTTAAAAATAGTCCATAAATTAAATCCCCGTAAATATTAAACCCCATCATAAATTCCCGCTCCAGTTACTGTAATTTTGTTTCTTTATTCCCAAAACACAATTTACACGACTTGAAGATGTTATAGTGAGGTGGTTTCTCATTGTTGAAAATATAAGGCAGCCCTTCTTGTTCACCACGAATATCGCAACTGTATATTGAAACATATTTAGGTATATTAAAACAATTGAATAAATAAACACCGCTCTCATGAGCTGTTTGTGATACATTGAATATTCATACTTTCTTGTCTAATGATTTGTTGAAATGTTGAAGAAACAAACAGAATTTTACGTTACAGATGGTGTCAGACTGCCGACAAATATCCGACAGAGGGTTACAAACGGCACCTTAACCATAGAGAACGTTCAACGAGCTTCTGACCAAGGGACATACAGCTGCATGGCACGCAATAAGCAGAACTACACAGCTCAACGATCCGTAGACATCAGAGTCCTTGGTAAGCATGCCCATGTTTAATAGAACCAAAGATAGGACGTTATCGTGTACGGTATTCGTTAGTCGACTACGTAACAGCAGCATAATCTTTCTCAACGCAGTGCACGTTGGGTAAATGTCGCTTTCATGTCATCCCTCAAGGAAAAAGCAACAATTTTTGTGCTGCACAGTAAAGCTCCATTTGCGATGAAAAGTAAATAGAAACATAAAATATTAAAACGTAAGCATTAGCAATGAATTTCGTAAGCATAAACTTAAAGAATAACGTAAGACATTAACAAGGAAGCTCGCGAATTGAAAAATTTATTGTTTGTGTAATTATTTCAAAACAACAAACCATCAAAGTGCGCTAAAGTAGACAACACACTATAATGGCATTCGTTGTTATCTTTCAAGAACGCCCCGTCTTCAAAGGCAAGAATAAAAAGTATATAATCACAACCGGGATATACGCAGGAGCGTATGGTGCTTCTGCTCAGAGTCTCAAAATTCAGTAACGAGCCTTTTTAAATGATTTATGTAAACTGAAATAGATACAAAAGCTGCCAACTAAGAATCAAAATGTACAATAAAAGAATTTTGACTGGTTATTATATAATTAATTAATATTATAATTCAAAAGCATTTACATGTTCGTTTATTATTTTAAGTCTAGAATGAAAAATCGGCTGTAGTTTTATTTAGTATGATCAATTTATAACAGTTGGCTACCATGTACAGTTTACGCTAATAGAAATAGTATAGCATTTTAAATTAATTACAAATGTAACAGTCCATTGCTCCAAATGCCTAGTGCTTAGAGTTTCTTGCTCGTTATCTATTTTTGTTGACATAGGACTAACGCTGGTGTGCAGTGGTGTTCATAATGTAAATTGCCATTCTGACGTAGTCGTCCATCAAAGCAAACGGAAAACTGTTGAAATACAACAATTATTATTATTATTTTGGGATACAGGAACAACAGTTCGCCACATCCTACTAATTCGATTACACTATGTATACTTTTAAAGAACGAAGCAAATCTTATATCTGAATTTAGGAAAAACGAAAATCCCTTATACACTTCCCATATCATAGTAGAAGAAACAGAAAGTACGGTGCAGTTATTTGAATTATGGCCGGCAGACCGCGTACTAGGCCAGACTAGAAGCCAGATATAAAGACTATAAACGCATGTACAGGTTGTTGTTTGTAGTTAGTTTGAGGAAGGCTAGTTTTGCGTTCGTGTTACTCAATGTTTTCACTGTATTACTTGTTCTTCGTTAGTCATGCCAATATATAAATATTTATATAATCATGAAAATGGATTCTTGCAGAAAAGTGTTATGGCGATCCGCTAGAAAAGATTTTAGCTAAGGTGGTCCAGGTTGAGAAATTGTTCGCCAAGTTAGAGATAAATAATCTCTCAATGAAAAAGACTGTTCCGAACCGCCGTGTTCTTACGGAAGAAATTTTACAAGTAATACAGGAATTTCCTAAGGCGATGCTAGCAGTGTACTGTCACTGAGGGGCATCATTTTCAACATCTCTTAAACACAAATTAGTGTTTATTATTGTAAGTTTTAAATGCAGCATCATTTAATATTTTCAGTAAAAATAAAATACTAATTGACACGCGACGGTTCTTATTTCCCCTTTTCAGTTTGCAACGACTGCTGCATCCGCGTTTTGGTGGCCCGCAACTCAAATGACCTCGCTGTACTAATGCAATAAGCTCTAACACTATCTTTTGGACCGCCACGGGTGGCCGAGGTCGTTAAGGCACGGACTCGTGAGCGGGAGGTCTGCGGTTCGAATCCCGCCAGGACCATCCTCCCTGACTGGGGTTTTTTCCAGGTTTTCCTCAGTCTTCATAACTGGCAAATGCCGGGGAGGTACCTAAACTTAGGCCTGGAACGTTTCCTTCCTTAAAAAAAAAAATATATATATCCTTTCCCAATTTATCATTTCATCTCATGTATCATCAGTGTCCACCGCCTGTGGTGCCTCAGTAGTAAAAACGGGCGTTAAACACTACTCAAAAAAAAAAAAACTATCTTTTGGTCAGTTTTAATCACTGGCATCTTATGAGACACTGTTTTGATCCTTCTCTAATTGTTTCACTTGCAAATGCTAGTCTATACTGCTATGCTTGAAGTCTGTTAAGTAAGACTGGTGCAGTTTAAGTGTAAATGGGGTTTTTTTTTTTTTTTTCCCATCATGCTTCTTTCAGACTAAAAGAGAAAGAAGTTTTGTTTGCTCATTGCCGGCTGTTTTTTCTACTGTTACTAAATCAGAACAAATTGTATGGACTATGATATGATTTCAGAGTTTTAAATTACATATTTTAGAGATATTTTCAAAAATGTGGCTATAATTAAATCGTATTTCAGAACAAAGGCTGGCTTTCTTTCAGGCAAACTGTAATTATGGTAGCTGATTGTTGTAGCAGCAGGAGTCTCTGAAATTATAAAGCAGACCCTAGTGATAACGTGCTGAAAGATGATAAGTAGAATTATAAAGGATTAATTACTTTTCTTCCTGGAATGGATAATCACATGCAGTAGTGCATCGTTTTCAAATGCCTTTTCACAAATTGTCTACGATCATCAACTTGTATTTCCAGCTTGAGGATATGTAAACTGCCTTGCTGAATAATCTATCTAGTTCAACGGATCACCTTCGCCTACACTATTGAGCTTTCTGATGCCAAAAATCCACATAAATGTTACTGCGTAATAAAAAAACCACACAAATGTATTGCCAATCATTTATAATCCATGCAAACCGTATCATGTTTCCATGATTAACATGACTTAGTTCGTTGTGAATGGGGCTTGATGTGGCTAACACTGAAGTAAGATATAATATATATATATATTGAACAGTTTTCATCAGCTCACAGTCGTATAATGCATCATCTAATGATAGAGGAAATTACTCACTTTAAATAAGTGTAAAATACACATCTTCATTTTTGCAACTAATAGTTCTTTATGGATATGCTGCATCGTCATTCTGCTACGCAATCGGAGTTTGCATACTCCAGAGGAAACCAGTTAACCTTCAGTAGACACGCAATTCTCGGTAAGATTGGGTGTAAAGTTACACTGACTCGGGCAATTGAGCTTGCTCAGTCCTGTTTATCATGCCAATTTTTTCAGTTGCATTTCTACAAAAAGTGCGTGTTAACGTTTATACTGCATATTTGTGTAATGTTGAATATGCCGAGAATGACATAAGCTTGAGCAAAAATGTTTATTTATGATGTAATTATGCAAAAGAATTCGAAACAAGTACAGAAGATAAAATTTCGTGCTCAATTTCCATATTCGCATCGGAAAGTGCAATTTTCAGATTGGTGAACAAGTTAAAACCCAAGCCGTCAACATTGATAAGAGGCCAAGACCAAGGAGAAATTTGATGAAGTACTCTATTAATTAGAAATATTTAACACGATTAGCCCAGCAAGTTGGTGTATCTGTCGGCAGTGTGTATAAAGCCACTCGGCTGCCTCATCTTCTTGCATATAAAATTTTACTGCTGCACCTGAAATAAAACTCGTGCAGCCACTGAAACAAAATATTCGGGAGACAATTTACCATATTCGGGAGTGTCTCATAATGTTCTCCAACGTAATCAGGCATGTCTCACAGCAAAGGACAGGCACTTCGAGCATCTACTATAATGGTAAGTATAATATTAATAAATATTTACTACTAATAAATAAGGAAATGAAAAAAATGCGCGCTATGGATTCCAACGCGCAAAACGATTCCTTCGACTTCGACACATGGCGAGGCCGTTACACAGCGACTTCTCGACGTCATTATAAATTTCCGATTGCGTAGCGAAATGAGACCCTATATTTATATATCAATGTGGTTGTTCAACTAGAGAAATTAATTTTAAATATTTTATATACAGTTTAATTTCTATTTCTAAGATATATTTTCATAATAATGACAGGAATATATGTATAAATTTCTATATAGTTCAGGCAAATTTACAGGCGCATGCAAAAATATGGCTTAGTCACTTAAAATTACCTCTCAAGTTTCTCATACGAAGGCTGCCATTAATGAGCCGTTTCCACAACATAATGGGCTCTAGCTTTAGCTTCTGCAGAATTTATGAAAAATGAAAGAAAGTGCATTTTCAACACAAATTATAAATGGGCCATTAGTTTTTTACTTAACTAAACTTAAACAAGACGAAATTTGGAGTTATCGAGATATTATCATTGAAACTTCATTCTTCAGACGTATATAACTACTATGTCTGCATTTGCATGAGTATAAACGAACGACGATAATCATTGTAAATAAGGAATATTCGGAAACGTCAAGATTATTATGTGCTGAAAATGTTGTTTCGCATAATTTCTGCAAACTCTTTAAAGATTAAATTTCTGAGCTCTCCCTGTCATTCCATCTTGCGCAAACAGTTCATCAAAAGCAGCTCTAGTTTAGAAGAAATTGTAGATGATAATGTTAAATGACTCACTTTGTATAGGGTAGGAACCTTTAAGAAAATCCGGGAGCGTTTCAAATGCAACAGCAACTTGAAAACCTCAGGGATTTAAAACTTCCACAAGGGGAAAGAAGGTGTTAACACTACTCAATAGACAGTATGACGTGTTTAACTGGAGGTGCGTCATATACAAAATGACTGTGCTCCTAGCTGTTTTCACCATAAAGCAACAACGAGGTGTCATTAAATTTTCTGTTTTGAAGATGTGAAATCCCATGAAATTCATAAATGAATGAAGATGCCTACATTAGTGAGAGAAGAGTGCAGGAGTGTGTAAGTGTGTTTAAAAATGAGCATCAATCCGTGATAAACAATGCTCTGGTGATACCAATACAGATCATTGATGAGAGGGTTACTCAGGTTGACGCCATTATTCTTAAAACACCTCCACGGGTGGCCGAGGTCATTAAGGCGAGGACATGCGAGCGGGAGGTCTAGGGTTCGATTCCCGCCTGGACCATCCTCCCTGACTGAGGTTTCTTCCAGGTTTTCTTCAGTCCTCATAAATGGCAAATGCCGGGGAAGTGCCTTAAATTTAGCCCTGGAACGTTTCCTTCCTTTAAAAAAAATTCTTTCCCAATATATCATTTCATCTCATATATCATCAGTGTCCACCGCCTCTGGTGCCTCAGAAGTAAAAACGGGCATTAAATACTACTCAAAAAATTCTTCAAAACAGGGTGCATTTCTTAAAAATGTCTGAGTAGGAAACTGGATTTCAGTATTGGATCCGCACATATCCTTGTCACATGGGTTCTTAAGGATCACAAGTTATGTACTTGCCACAATATGATTCATGTATAGAATTTTTGACACGCTATATTCTACCTTGCTCTTCACTATGAGCTCCAAAACAAGAGCCAGCCAAAAAAAGTAGCAGACTAAACTAACTCAGCGAAAGTTCAGTTGATTCTATGCTGAAATATTACAAGATTAATTGTGGAGCATTATAAATGAAAAACGCCCGTCTTTGCTACAGAGGCACCATAGGCGGTGAACACTGATGATACATGAGATGAAATAATATATTGGGAAAGGATTTAGTTTTAGGTCGTTCCAGACCTAAGTTTCGGGTACCTCCCCGGCATTTGCCATTTATGAGGACTGAGGAAAACCTGGAAAAAACCTCAGTCAGGTTTTGGAGGGAATCGAATCCCAGACCTACCGCTCAAATGTACGCGCCTTAACGGACTCGGCCACCCGTGTGGTGTGGAGCATTATCCGATATAGTACGAAGTTAGAGGAGGGGACTTTTGTCTAAAGTTAATAGCAAAGGCATACTTTCACATGACCGCTGCAACTCTTGACACCATTAAGGATTGAGATTTCAGATTTTCCAGCACCCCTCAGGTTATGTGTTTGTGTCTCTGAAAAACACTTTGAAAGAACAAACAGCTATGAGTGATGTGAGATCAAAGAAACGTTGCATTCCTAGCTGCGGATACAAGTCATTTTTTCTTCTAATGGAATAAAAGAATAGGGGGAAACAGTGTGAGAGGTTTACTGAAAAGGACGGTGGTTATGACATATCCGTAGTAGTATTACGAGAATTGCCCAATAAAGAACGATGATAGCTTTTCTGACAGCATACCTTCAGTCATTCTCAAAACTTGAATAAACTCTGTATGCATTATGCCGGTTTCAGTTTTTCTGCCAGTCTTCAAAGAGTGTTACTTCAGGATCGCCTCCACAGCCTTCAATACTGCTAGTGATTGTGATGATGAAAAATGCTTCCCACGAGGGTGTTTCTTCAATTTGTGGAAAAGGAAAAGCTTGCAAGAAACTAAATCTGGACTATAGGGAGGATGAGGGACAGATATCATATTGATCTTTGCGATATTTATGATGTGCTGCCGTGCATTATCGCAATGCAGCAACTAGTTTGTTGCAAGGAAACATGGCCTTTTGGATATGACATGGCCTTGCAGTATTTTCAGAACATCTCTGTAATATTGCCCAGCTACAGATGTGTCAGTACGTACATATTGTTGGACCATTCCTTCAATATCGAACAATGAGATGACCATAGCTTTCCCAGCTTGTGTGCGTGTGTGTTTGTGATGACAAAGCTTTGTTGTTTACTCCCATGTAGCCAAGTTTCACCAACAGTAGTTTTCCTTAAAAGAAACTGCGCATCTTCCTGTAATATCAACTTCAACTGTATCCAAACAGATCACAGCCTGCAGCGCCAGATTCGTTTTTCTTTAAATTTGTTTTCCCTCTTTATCTTCTTCTAGCTGTGACCGCCAGGGGTGGTCCAGGTCGTTAAGGCACTAACTCGTGGGCGGCAGGCCTGGGGTTCGATTCTCACCAGGACCGTCATCCCTGATTGATGTTTTTTTTCTATTTTCCTCAGTCCTCATAAATGGCAAATGCCGGAGAGGTACCCTAAACTTAGGTCTGGAACGCATTCTTCATTTAAAAGAAAAATCTTTCCCAATTTAACATTTCATCCCATGTATCATCAGGGTCCACCGCTTGTGATGTCTCACTAGTAAAAAGAGGCGTTAAACACAATTTAAAATAATCTGGCTGTGCTATAGGGAAGAACAAACTGCTCTTGTAATGTTGCATAAGCTTCAACTGAAGGTTTTTTGAGTCGAAAGCCGAGTTTTAGAGCAGCACATTGTTCGTCGCGTGTCATCTCTCCATTCTCCCGTAGAACATGTCTTAATTTTCACTCTGAAATACGGAAACCGGAAGTGACAATAATGAAACAATTACCACGTATACATTACGCATTAAGCTAAAAAAATATTTTAAATTTAAATTTTAGCGGGAAAACCATGCCTGTAAAAATTGTTATCATACTTTAATGAGCAGCCCTCGTGTGTATATATATATATATATATATATATATATATATATATATATATATATATATACACACACACATTATATTCAATTTGCTGGAACTTTTTGAAACGCTCTGATAATATTACTACACACTAGAGACAAAAGTTTTAAACATTAATCCGTAACTTACTGAGTTATAAATACCGGGTGTAACAAAAAGTTAGGTCAAAATTCCATGACACATTCCACACACTTAGAAGAAGAACATATCTTATATGGTCATGGATTCGAAAACGCTTTATTTCCATGTTAGAACTCATTTCCTACAATTCTTCATAATGCATTAATAATTTTAAACACACAGGAACAGAACGTACCAGCATACCACATGAAGCTTTTTCTTGCATGAAATGTTCAAAATGCCCTCTTGGATAGTCTGGTTAAGTTGTAATTCTTTGATCCGCCGGCAGTGTTTTGTGTGTGGCAGTGTTTTTGAACGAAGGTAATGTTGACATGAGTCTCACTTAATTACTATTTGTAGGGGGCATTTGAAAGCTCGTGTGTATCGAACCCTGGTACAAGATACAGAGAGTCTTTGTGCCATTATTATGGAAGGCTGTGAAACAATACTCAATTCTACAGGGATACATCAGCGCATCAAGTATTCACTTGATGCATGTATCACATGATTAATGTACTGTGAAGAGTTGTAGAAAATGAGTTCTAACATGGAAATAACACTTTTCCGGACCCAAGTCCATATAACATTTTTTTTTTTTTTTTTTTTTTTTTTTACGTGTAAGGAATGTGTCTTGAAAGCTTGGCCGTACCTTATTGTTACACCCGATATATGTTACATAGGAGATGCCCTTTCGATTAGATGTTAATCGAAATGTTGGTAGCCCCAATGTACACGCTTTGCACTCATTTGCGCATGCCCTGCAGAATTTGCTCAGAGAAATGATTTAAGAGAAGTAGTTTAAAGGAAATAAATTAAATGTATGTGTAATTGAACCATTTGCTTTCACGCATCTGTTGGTAAGTTTGGATGAAGATTCAGTATCTGAAGTTTAAAAACAAGAATGTGTTTTATAATTTTAATTATTATTATAATAATTAAAATTAAACACTGTTCATAAAGTTAGGTTACAGGTAGGTTCTATTAAGAAGATTGTTTTCATTATCATTATGCTTAAGAACAGCTCCGGCTCTGAAACTTTGATCTGAGGACCATCGGTCCTCCAGGTAGTCCACGAAACCTTGGAACCGCTTGTGGTGCCTCAGAAGTAAAACGGGCATTAAACACTGCTCAAAAAAAATTGGAGTGCTTTGAACTGAATTAATTCTTGAATGTATAGATACAAACAATGAATTAGGAGCAAATGAAAGATGATACAAACTTATAATGATATTATTGAGGTAAAGCAAATTAGCACTGTTATGACTGTTCAGAAGGAAATTTTCAAACAGGTAAGCCGTCAGGGATCGTATGCATCTTACGATCATAGTTTCTCTGGCAACAGCACGCACCTTTTGGCAGCATAAGGTGGGGATATATTTCGTAACAGCTTACTTGTGTGAAAAAGCATACTCTACACTCATTGTTCTGAAATACATTTATAGAAAATATTTGGAAAACGTAGAATCAGCACTCAGAGCATAACTATCTCCTTTTAAGTTCCATATATAACGATTTTTGAGTGAAATGAATTTAAAATTAACGATTAATATTATGCTATCATATATTTTAGTTGTTATTAATATTATATTTATGGGGTTTATACATTTTTGAATGTATATGTTACGATTAAAATACACTTCAATAAAACGTCAAATATTAAAAAAGATACATTTATTCTTTTGTTTTTGTATTTAAGTTTTATAAACGAGTTTTGAGCAACTTTAAGATATTTACAAGATGCAATTTTAGGATGTTAAACCTTTAAAGATGTCCTCGCTGAAGGAACGTTTGAGAACCGCTGCTCTAAGAAATAAGTGTTTTAATAGCCTATTTGCTAATCTGAGTTAGGTATTTTAACTTATGCTGCAAAACTGCACAGGACTTTTCCATGTGATCGTTATTTTCCTTTGAGAAAATTCCCCTTCTTTTTAGCTTATGTTCTGTTTCTATGTCTTATCGAACTTATGCGTTCAAATGGGTCAAACTCTAGAATACTGACAAAACACGTTCGGTGGGGAAATGGTCGTGTTCTGCTCTTGTGCTTTTCCCCCTTTTCCACTTCCTCGACATGTGACGACAAGTAAGTTAAAAGCTGTAACCCTGCAACCCAGCACGGGGAAGAGAGGCATCTGCTTCTTGCAATTTTACAGCCCAGATCTCTTGAATAATACATGCACGGACAGCATTTATTTTCCCCCTTTCATGAATAAAAGAAGCTATTCTGCGAATTGATAGGAGATGGTATGGGGTAAAGGTTACCAGCGGTAAGGTCTGCGACTTCCACAGCAGTTTTCGTTAGAGATACGTTCATATTATTCCAATGGCATGTGACAATCTCCTCTTCTTTCCTTCTCCAAATAACTTAGAGGAAGAAACCCGCCACGTGGAACTCGGCATGCTGTCACCTACAGTCAAACACAACAGAAAATATTAGAGTTACATTTTCTTACTCAGCTATATCTTTCCAGGAGATCTACTCACTGTTTTAAAAGACAAATGACAACAAAATAATATCGATAACTTCGTGACATTTCTGTTCCCATGGGCGGCGATCCGTTTCAAGTTTTACAGTGAACTCAAAGTTTCTTGTAATCTCAGCTGCTGTGAGAATCTAGAGCAGGAAAAAGTCGCTGTCCTATAGGCAATTCATTAGTGCATTCCTGAACTCCTATCTTCCTATGCTAAAATAGCTCATTTTTGTGCATTTTCTCCAGAAACTGCTGGAATTAAAACCCGGAAAAAAGGTGCGACTTCTGTATCGGACCTTTCCGATTTCTATGTTTCAATTTTTAACTAAATTCCTCATATTTTCCTTAAGTTTTTTTTTTCATTATATGTTTGGTTTGAACTATTTAGAAATAAAATATTTACATGCTTGCTATTAAAATGTTCACAAGAACCAGATTCATTTATCTAACTATGGCAATTCAGCTAAGAAAAGTTGCACTTATTTAATGAAAACTAACTTCGAGGTTATCAACAGGTTCCACTACCACAAGATGGCTCTCAGGTTTCCGTGCAATCATCTGCTAGCTTTCTTTCTTTTGCCGTTCTGCATAGTCTTGTTCTTGCTTCCGTATCTGTATAAAATCTTTCACAATCGTCCTGTCTTTCCTTGTCAGCTTCTAGCTATGTATTACACAAATACCTCGCATCTTGCAATATCCCCATCGTTAAATATGTCACATCGGTCAACACGAACAACCAACCAGCTGTATTAATCACGGTTTCATTTACTGCTGTTGCTGGAGCACCTGGACCGTATAAAAAATGAAAAATCTACACACACCACCACTCCTCATGCCAACGAAAAAGCAGCATACAAATGTTTCGCCGCTAGCAGCACCACCGAATTCGTTAAAGTGCGGACTCATGGGCGATAGGTCTGGGGTTTCATTCCCACCAGGACCCTGCCTGAGTTTTTTTCAGGTTTTCCTTGATCCTCATAAATGGAAAATGCCGGGGAGGTAACCTAAACTTAGGCCTGGGACGCTTCCTTCCTTTAAAAAGAAATCCTTTCCCACGTTAACATTTCCTCTCATTTACCACGTGTCCATCACCTGTGATGCCTCAGTAGTTAAAACGAACAGAATGTACAATATCTCAAAGGTGGGTAATATCCAAAATTTATCATGAAACTTTTCAAATCCCTATGAACATGACAAACATTATTTTGTTTAAATAAATGTATGCAATTCACACACACATATATATATATATTCCAATTACACTGAAATTCCTGTATTTGAATTTGACAAATATTCCCAGAAACATGTATAATACCTGAGGATTTCATTATAATACATTTCTTTCAACGTTTCTCAAAGCTAAAAATTGCATGAATTCAAATCTGAATAAAATTTCAAACGTATTGCTTTGATGTTGAATGTCTTGTCGAAAATATGCATCCTGTGAGCATTAGTAAAAATGAATGCAATATGTGCTTCATGTAATGGCCAGAGGCAGTGCTTTGCATAAAGAATATCAGACCAATTATTGTTTTCGTACCTATTTCGTAACACCGGCCTTTAAATGAAGCAGTAGAAGCTCGTGAGCGATGAAGACATTTTCCTCAGAGTAATGGCGGTTACTTTGTATTTACACATCCGCTGAAATAATACAACACTAATTGAGCGCCTATTTCAATATCCTACACACTCGCTGAAAGCTCAAATATTGTGTTTTCAATAGCTCGATTAAGATAAGTCGTAATATTTTTGCAACGCGTACTACCTGTGCCACAATGCCAAATCAGTGATCGATCGACCCAGCTTAGTAATTCTCTTTTGTTATCCATTGTTCCTTCTCTTGATCTATATCCATTTGCGAATTCATGAACTTCTTGAATTTCGATTTTATAACAGTGGTGAATAAAAATGTTGTACACAATAGGTAAGTGCAAGGAATGGAATGAGGAGAACTTACTATGCCCGCGTTTGAGAGCGAATGATCTGCAACATCTCTAGTGAGTCCATATCGCTTAGGAAATCAGACAGGATTCAGGCATTTGGGTGTAACTACCTCTCACCCATTCGGGACTTGGGTGCCGAAACTCCCCAGGTACAGCATCCGCAAATTCGTAAGGAGGGACATACACTACTGGGTTTTTCATGGCTTTGTCACCCGTTTCACGAAAGCTGGCTGATCGGTAGAGCGGTAACTCTGATTCGTGTCTCGCAGTTACAAGTACAATTACAATAAAAATAAGCATGTATCTTATGACAGAAGATGTTTGAAATGCTGCCCTGCCATATTCATACAGCTCTGGCATATTTATAGAAAATTGTTATTTATATGCATGTTCATCTTCAGAAATTGAGTCAATTTCTCGTCTGATATTTCCTTCCGCTTCTTCTAATTTATAAATCTGCTCACAAACCCTGCGGAACACAAGTTGTTCAACTTATTGGGTACTACGTCATTGTAGTATTGAAAGAAATGAAAAAAAAAAAAAAAAAAGATCTGATGAACTTGCACGACAAGCAGCAGCATCAAACTATTTTGGACTAGAACTGGCTCTTGAAATACCTAAATGTTCTATAAGAGCAAATACACAACACACTAAAACCTGGATTCAAGCTCAAGGAATTGCACATGGCACACTGTTCATTAATAAACCATGCAGGAAAAAACTGAAAGCTCACTTCAGTGTAATATACTGCAGGACATGTGAAAAAGCCTCTGTTTCGGAGAAACGGAACTGCAGACTTTGTGGGAAGGAGCCTGAAACAGCCCATCGTCTTATATGCCCCTGTGAAGTTTTAGCTTACAGAATATATTCTACTTTTTGAGAAACAAAATCCAGTACCACAATATTTTCAATCAACATCTGTGATTGGACTGTATTCCTTGGTTAAGGATGCATGGATAACGAGTTGGTCATAAAGTAATACAGGTAGCACAATAAGCCTCTGGCTGTGGTGCGTCTGAAGAAATGACGAGCCTGCATGAGGAAAAAAAATGGGAGTTTGTTCCATACACTTTGTTTTTCAACTTCTCTAGAAATAAAAACCATATGCTGTCAGATCAGGAGACCGTGTATGACAAATTCCATACTAATTGATCTATCTTCCTAAATTAAATATAATTCTTCATTATCTATATGCGCGGTGGCAGACTTTTGCTGGAAATACTATGATGGGCATTCAGTATCAGTCAGTTCAAAAAATGGTTCAAGTAAGCCATTTTGCGTGCATTTACTGCGCACCATATACCAATTTTCTCGGCATACAAAGGGTTTTGGCGTATACTGTACTCCATTACCTCTTATTTTGTGTCGAAACATGACCTCGTAAATGAAACCTAGCTTCATTACTAAAGAACATTCCATGTGAATCAATTTATGTAATGAACGTCTCATGACATGAATTTACCCCAACATTAGACTCATCTGCCTGCAATTCATGTATAACAATGACCTTGTAAACTTTCAAGTTTAAATTAACTCAGTTCGGGAAGAAAACTGATGCGTGTGAATGATAATGCTCTAAAATACCAGAAATATATAGAAATAGCAGAACATTTCCAACATTTGTTATCATAAGGTACGTGCTTATTTTCATTGTAGTTGCAGTTGCGAACCAGTTGCACGAATATTGCACACCGTTCGCCAGAGTTACTACTCTTACTGCCGACCCGCCAATTGCCGTGAAACAAATGACAAATCCAAAAAAAGTTTGGGTACAATTCGCGGACACTATGGTATTTTGTAGAATGACAGCCCACCTTTAAAATGAAATAAATTAGAAAAAGAGTTAAAAAGGGAAGAATTCAGAGAAAAATCGCGGCTTTCCTCTGCTGCACTGGGTTCCGCAGTAATAAGTATTGAGTTGTTATCATAATATTTCACTGCTTGCAAAGGACTGAGAGAGAAGCCAGTACTATAGCCACACAGACACGCGATCGACCATCAGGAAGAGTCATTTCCACATGGTTCCTGTTGCAGTGTACCCACTAGCTTTTCGATACCAGAGTCGCAAAGTGTGAAGATAAAACAAAAGAAGGCGATAACGCGCACGAAGATGCGGAAGAAAACCAGCCAATCAGAACGCGGATAAATAAAACGCTTTTCGAATTCTGCGGAACTGAACCTTTTATACAGAATGTTAATCAATTGGTGGCTGGATAAAGCAGCTAAAAATGAAGAAAAGTTCACATAAATATATCTATTTTATTTACTTTTCAAATTAAAATAATATATATGTGTGTGTGTGTGTGTGTGTGTGTGTGTGTGTTTTTTAATAAGTGCTATGATTATCCTCAGATATCCTGTTCAAAATGTTCTCTTTGAACTGGTAAATTCCTTCTCATGAATAATTGTAGTACCCTTTGGAACGTTTCAACTATCTGGCTTATCTGCTGATCAATACACTGGGAATATACTCCAAAGTCGTCAACCCTCCCTAGTGAATTGAGGTCTGAGGAACGAGCAGGCCAGGTTACTGGTTGTCCACAACCTAACTAGGTGATGCAGTTTTTTTCTTGCAGGAACGCAAACATGCTATTTGACAGAACTTTAAGTGGAGTTTCTTTAAGTCACACATATAAATGTTCGGATAAAATCTTCCCGGCAGTATAAGAGACCTAGTCAGTGTATCACCAACTTTTTCTGCTTATAATTAAATTCAATTGTTACTGATGTCTTACTTTCCAGGTTGGGTAAGGAGTTTGATGCAAATGTGCACTCCATCTCTACCGACAAGGGTAGTCGAGTTCGCTAACGCAAGGAGTTGTGAATTGGCTGTCTTCTGTTCAATTTCATTCAGTGCCGTACTCCCTAATTTGAGGACTTTTTCAGATTTTTTTCAGTCTTCATGAAGATCCCCTAAATTTAGGCCTCGAAAGCTTTCTAACCTCCCAAAAAAATTATTTCATGTATCTCATTTCACATCAACAATAGGGCATGAATGGTTTTGGCGTAAAAATGTTTAAAATTTTCTGGCCCATATTAATATAAAATCTATGAAATGTGGCAATGATACGACCTAAAAACAAAATTTTCTGACACATTTTCAAAATCCTATCTTTGTTCAAATTACACCCTTACTGAATACTTTAAAAATTTAACACATTAAAAAAATGTTATCCTTGTAGTTTTTTTAATTTATTTAATCAACCAAGAGATAACACTCAACACTATAAACAATGAAAGAAATATGACAACATTATGGACAATCACAGAGAATCAGAGTAACAAATCACAATACATTATAAAGCTTTCGAATAAAAACTTATCTTCTATTGTCACTCATCAGTGGCTTATATCGGGTACAACTCCGCTTATCACAGGTGGAATTACCAGAAAAAAAAACTAATTTCTGAATTCTCCTTTCACAGTTGCTTTCTTTGTTACACTCAGTGTGATTAAATATGTGTATTTCTAGATCAATAGTTCCGATGTCATAATCCGAAACCCTTCTTTTAAATGAATCAGTTTTCACAAGATGAGCACGTATTTGTGGGATGTCTTGATGTGAGTAAATGTCCATTAAAAATATTTAAACACAAAACTTCTTCCGTTGCATACATGAGATACATATTTGCTGTTTCTAGATTAAAGTGTACCATTATCACAAAAGGATGAGTAAAGACTGGGGTTGAGGTTTACAGAAAAATAAATGAGATACCAAAAATAATCACCAAAGTTTAAATGAATATTTTCAAGACTCTTCTGACGGATCGTTAAGCTAATTTGTCATGATCATAATAGGTAAATTAGAATGAAACATAAAATTTAGTGTAAGGCGAAAAGTAAATTATACAGATCGTTTATTTATGTGTAATTTTGCTCTTGATTTTAACTTCTCTATTCAGTTTCTAAACATTTCCCACCAACAGAGTAACACACAAATCTAAAACGCTCGGAAGCCAGTAATGAATATCGTTTATGCATGCTTATATAGGTAAGCAGATTATGAGTTTCCCTTGCACGGTGACTGTGCTGCATAGGCCACGCAGCGTGTAATCACGGTGTAATTGAGGATTTCTCATTGATAAGAAATGTGTTACAAACCGCCGTATTCTTACGGAAGAAAAGATGAATGAAGTACGGGAAATTTCAAGGTAGAAGACGGCCGTGGGACATGGTTTTCAACAACTCTTATAACATAAGCTAGTGCTCATTGTTATAAGATTAAATGCTGTATCATTTTTAGCTTTCAGTAAACATTTGAATACTGAAATAAACATACTAACTTACTCGCGGCGAATATATCTCCCTTTTCCGAATTTCGGAGGCTGCACCCCATTAAGCATCCGCGCTCGGAAGGCAGTAACCCCAAAAACTCCTTATACCGGGTGTTTCCTAGTAGATGATACAAACTTTCGGGGAGGATGGAGAAGAGCAAATGTATTAATTTGAGATCAGGAACCCTGCTCCGAAAACGACGGTGTCCAAAGTTATAAGCCAAATTCGTTTTCTGTAGATGTAATGCCTTTATTTATTTGTACAACTTTCACAGGGTGCTATATTCACAACAGATGCTCAAAGTGGCGTCCCCCAGCTTTAATATCGCCTCACAAAATTCCGTTGTACCTGTTGGAACAATCCTGGAGTCGTTCAAACAATGTCACAGGCAGCGCAAAATCAGGAGATCCTATTCAGTCTTGTCTCTCGTATACAAGACTTTTCATATAACCCCACAAGAAGAAATTAAATGGGGTCAGATCAGGTGAATGAACTGGCACCTTTCAGGGAACGTCTGACGCAGGAGTTTATGAACAGTATGTGCAACATGAGATGGGACTCCATCATACTGGAACCACATACGTTGACGAATGTCATGTTCAACAACTCGGAGAGTACGTTTATCAGCAACTCATTGTACACTGGTGCAGTTAAACGGGGAAGAAGTAGATACGAGCTATTAGATAATCATTAACTATGCCCTCCTATAGGTTCACCGCAAATCTGTGTTAATGGCTCGTTACAACAGTAACAGGGGGATTCTCTATTTAACTACTGTACACTTCAATTAGTAAACATTGGTACATGATGTCTTTACAAGTACTAACTAACCCAACCAACACGTAGGCGT
Organism: Metallyticus violacea; assembly: GCA_030762175.1. Taxonomy (NCBI): domain Eukaryota; kingdom Metazoa; phylum Arthropoda; class Insecta; order Mantodea; family Metallyticidae; genus Metallyticus; species Metallyticus violacea. Next base: position 353,684,985 of record CM060846.1, on the reverse strand, counting down.
GGGGGGTGGGGGCCGGAAACTTCACTACTACAATGCAGATAGCGTGATTTGTATCGAACTTGGTCAGTCTGGATGTAAAGGTATGTAGACTGCAGTCTGTGTTTACCAATTAAAGTGTTCAGTCGAGTTAGTAAGTACATGTATAACTTCGTACAAACAATGATTCGTAGGTTTTCGTATTCCACTGTTACATAGTTTAGATTTGGTAAACATTAATAAGGTTAGATAATATTGTGCCAGCATCCCACAGCAATGTTGACTTATAACTATCGATTCTGTCTTTCTTATCCAGAGTTCCTAATCTCAAACAGGTACATTTTCCGTTCTCCATCATCCCTGAAAGTTTGCATGTTCAGCTCGGAAACGCCCAGTATATATAGTCAAACACCACTAACATCACTTGAGATGCTGCACAGCTCGACGCGGCTATGCCAGAAGTTGCCGAACAATCAGGTGCTTAAAAACACAACCATTCAAAGCAAACGATGTTTCATCAAAGAGGATAACTTAGCTGTATAGAGGATATAGTATACTCAGGCGGTGGGTGTATTTAGAACAGATGGAACTTGAGAATAAAAACGTATGTAATAAGGCAACGTATATGAACAGAATTAACCATTGAGAATAAATGAATGAATGAATGAATGAATGAGTGAGTGAGTGAATAAATGAATTACGTCACTTATGTCCCATCCAGGGCTAGGACCTCCGCAAGCGGTGGACTTATATAGTGAGCTAGTTCATATAAACTATTGTCCCTATGAGTTTGTTAAGTCTATGTTTCTTATTTTGCAAGCTCGACATCAATTTAACTAGCAGGTTCAAGTGCTAAGTCTATTTATTTATTGTATCATAAGTTTGGTATCACTTTCACTATGGGCTTCGGTCGGTCCTGATAGTGTAGTGGTAACCATACTTGTCCCCTAAACTCAAGATCACGGGTTCGATCCCAGCCAGGACCGATGGGTTTTTTCGGGCGTAAAAATTCTAAGTGTGGCTTGCTTCGGAAGGGAAGTAAAGTAAAGCCGTGGGTCTCATGTGGTAGATTTACGGCACCATAAAGAACCTCAAGCCTGAAAAAGAGGCCTCTGAGCAAAATTTGTCAGCCGTTTCACGCCCTGAATTGAATGGGATGCTGATGACCTGAGATGTTAAAGAGCGTCCGTAAATAAACCAAATCAAAAAAGAAAGAAAGAAAAAGAAAAACTATTGGCTTTGGTTGTTCTCTTCTTTCTGCAGCTCTGTTCCCAGGCTCTTCCAAGCATTGCGGTTAGTGTGGCACGAGTGCTTTCCTGAAGGAGTCTGCCCACCTCGTTCTCGGTCTCCCTCTTCCGTAGATCCCATGTGGTAACTGTATGTGCCCATCTGTTGCTTGGTAGCCTTGCTACATGTCCGCCCCATTTCCACATCAGGCTATTTGCACGTTGAGCCACGTCGTTTAGTCGCGACATCTTTCTTAATTCCACAAATGATATTTCATCCATGAGAGATATCCCTAGTACTTTCCGCTCCATTTTACGTTGGCAGATGACACTTACAAAATACATTCAACCTCTGTTTAGCTATTGAGTTCAAAAATACTCATTCTTACTGTTTAGAGAGTGGTCGCAGTTATCAGCAAGTATCGCCATTCCTGTCACAAAGAAGATTATTTATCCACAAAACTATCAAATATGTAACGCGATGCAATCAACGGCAAATATACTAAAACGTTTACATCAAATAGTTGTTGAAATTGTTGATCACGCTCTGTTGAGTTCAGAACTGTGTAAATAAAATTACCACTTCTTTCAGCTGCAGACAAAGGCCTTAAAAGAATATCATTTTACTCTTACCAATAGGTACGTCATGCGATGAAAGAGTGGTTAACACACTGGTCAACAAACTTCTTTGCAGTACTTTCTGATCACTGCCTAAATAGTGAGGGTGGATACTTTTAAACACATACTTTAATATAAACCAGCCTGTTTCATATTTAAAACAACCCACACTTCATTTAAGTAAAATGTTCTGATCTTCACAGCAAGTCAAAACTTTATGCACAAATGAACAACACGCGGTCACACTACAGGTGAGGCTTGTAAGGAAAAACCGACTGATACATTACTACCCCTCTTAAATACATTATAAATACGCCATAAATATTCATCGTTGAGTACAGAGATCTTGGTTATTATTTAAAAATCGAAAATATTTTAAGCAGTTACATATATAAAAAACACCCTTGATTTATTTGAGGGTGTAATTGGAATATTCTGTAACGTTTAAGAAAAATCAAAACCCGAAGCAACATCATGTTTATGAGTAAAGCAATTGCATAAAAATTATACAGCGTTTTGCATGTTTGGCTTAGCCGGTCGGCCGATGCGTCAATCAGGGGGAATTGGAACTGGTAATGCTTAGTTTGAAATGATTGCAGTTCTCACAATAACTGTTACAAAGTAATCATGTACCTTTTCATAGGATATGTTAGAAAGCCTAGTTCATACATTTATGGCATCTTCGCATAGAATTTTCAGTCACGAAAATTTGTTTTATACATTTTAATTTTCAAGTTCCCACATAAAAATAAAAATGACATATTATGAAATAAGGAGACCGTGCGTGCCGGATTCTCTACCATACTGTATTTCTCTTTACATTCCTCCAAAGTGTTCTTTGCCATCCCGCTTTTTGCGATATAAATTGTTTCGTTATTTAAAGTAATAATTTATCCCTATATCTATAAAGAATCTCAGAAATGTTTCGTTGTTATTAGCATATAAAGTAACATACATGGCAGCGTTGGTGCATCCGGAGTTCATGCAACACATTGTCATTGATGTATAAAATAAGTAGTGGGACGATACCGCTCAATCAATGCTTGCTTCATCACGATTTCTTCATTCGTTTATCGCTCTACCGCCCTCAATTGAGAGAGAACAGAGACAGTTTGCTATTCTAGATTATAAATGCATGCTTTTTTTGGGAGGGAACATTATCCTGGCACTTAAGTAGTCTGTTAGGTTGTACTATATGCTCGAAAAGGCGCGAACAGCTCTATCCTATCAAGGGAAGGAGACGCGGAAGGATATATTTCTTTCTGATTACATGCGGAGTAAATTTAAAAGAAACGCAGTTTAATTGTCCAATCTTCAAAATTTTCTTGAATGAAATTTAATGACTTTGCAGTTGTATAAGTGGCTGGAATGATCCAGAACGACAGTCAATTGTTCAAAAAAGTATTTGAGTACTTTATTCCTGTGTCATTCTGTAGTTATAACAGATGGTTTAACACTCTGTTTGCATTTCCTGCGCACCTCAACCCGATTTTTTCGTCATGCAAAGGAATTTGTGTGTTACTGCCACAATATTCTCGTTAACTACCGGCAGGTCAAACAAGTGCCTAACAATAACACTTAAACACTCTTCAGCAGCTATAGGTAAACAAATACAGTTTATTTACTGTTAAATCCTAAACTGCTATTGGCTGAAAATATTATTGGCGCGATCAGAATGAGAACCTAAAGGCTAGGCAAGTAAATATTTGATAACACTCATAGTTTCTCCTGTTGTTAACGAGGAAAACTATAAAAGTGTGGTTGCTCTTTGCTATACTATCCATTATTCTGCGACGCAACATGGCTATGTCATTATGCTTCACCAGAGAAGAATATAACATGTGGACCAATGACACTATCATTAACATAACCTTATAAACAAGCTACAGAACATTACCCGACTATCATTATCACGTGGTAGCAATTCCTGGACAACAGTGATCTTGTGTGGTTTCAGCTTTAAGATTTTCGTAGCTCGCCATGGTAAGCTTATTGAAATTTCAATATGCCTTGAAAACCGTCCGAGGGTTTTGTATGTTCCAATCTTTCTTCAACTTTATTTAAACATACACCGTATCACCCTTATCTTCTTATCATGGATAGATCCCGTTTTCCAATTTATTTACAAGTATTCGGGCAGTTTCTCTGCTTGGAGCAGGTATACCTGGGAATTTTGTTAAATATTGCCTTGCAACATTTTTGTAAGAAAATGTAATAGCATTTTCTTGTTTTAAAAAGTATGTACGTCGTGGCATAATAAGAATGCAAAGCACTGGAACACTTTTCATTGACGTGCTTACTCATAAGAACTGTAGTTAGATTGAATAGTCAGGTACAGTGAAAGTATACTCAAGGTCACAAAAGATTTGACTGCTTTTCGGACCGGCAAGCCAACGTGAAAAGCACTGTAGAAGTTTTATAAACGTGACTATATTCAGGACAAAGCAGGAGGAAGAATAGCTGCAAATAAAAGTGATAACTCTGTAATAAGAAAAAAAAAAAATAACATACAATATGGAAGCTGTCATCACCAGCCCAGAACTGAAGGAAGTATTGAAAGGTTTTAACCTTCTGAACTTTGATAAACACATTGAGGTAAAACATTATATATGAAAAGTGAAGCATAGGCTATAAAATATGTTCCTTATACATCTTTGCCTGTTTTTCCCCTAGTATATTGCAGTCTGTACTTTCAGAATGACAATACGTATTTATACCTGGTATATTTTCCATAAATTATTTGGGAAAACCCTTAATAGTGGATGCAACAATTTCTTCGGAAACAAATATATCGCCATAATTCTTACGCGAGTTAGGTTTAATGGCGTCAGAGGAAAAGGGTCAGAGTTTGAGGCTGCATGGCAGAAACCAGCTTTGTAAACATCGGAACGTTAGGCAGAATTCAGAGTCATCTACACTGTATGGTTGATGCTAAGGCAACTATGATAGAAAATATTCCATCGCTAGTTATAATGAACCATTTATTTGTATTTAGTTTTAGTAGTAAACAGTTAAAAGCATCGATTAAGAATTACACATTATGATCTCCACTAAATATATGTTATGTTCAACTGCCCATAACTGCGCCATTCCAATAGCTAATGCAAAGACTAAATGGGAATACTACCGCTTTCAAATTATCAACCACCATCATAAATCCAATTTTATAATGACATTGATAGTTGTCAATTGATACTGGAATTGACCGTTTCTTTAGTTCCTTTCACTTAGGATAAATGACTTTTAGGGATTGTGGGGATCCTAGAGAAATTGTGGGAGATTTAGTAAAATGAAGTGTGTACTAAAGGTGGTCCAAAGATATGCTCAGTACCTCTATATATCTAATAGCAGTATATATTTACATTTCAACAAAATTGTTAATTTTGAAAAAGAAAAGAGATACTAAACAAATGCCTATTGGAGGGCTGGTAGAAGAGGAGGGGAAATGTTAAAATGAGAGGCAATAGATAATTGTTCAGATAATGAATACTAATAGTCACGGAGGAATTATGTTCTTCACAAATTTTCAAAGTGATTTTTGGCACTGACCTCTACACTGTCTAGAAAAGCAACACGTCACAAACTGCCAAATTGGGTCCGTAAGGTGGTAACGTTAATAGTTTTGCTTCTGTACTCTCTAAAAATGTCAGTGTTGTGTTGAGAGTGTAAGCAGAAGCATTAGCGCCGTTTTTTTGGATGCCGTTCAGGAATTTTATTGAACACTTTGGGAAGATAGACTTCACTATAGCACTTTGCAGTAACTATTTTTTTACTTTCTAGAACGAGGTCGTCAAATGACCATTTGTTGCAAAGTAGCGGTCATTTTCTTTCTAGCATTCCTTGCCCTTTAGATTTTCATAGATGACTGGTCATCAGGGAAGACTGACGCTTGGTTTCAGGATCATTTTCGTATATCTATGTTCATCTTCCGTGACAATATCTGATATGCCATGTTTTAATCTGTGAACCATTATGTCCTGCAGAATTTTGGCTTTTCTGTCAAACTATGGGGTATCCATCTTGAACCATCCCCCCCCCCCCACTGCTGAGGAACGGCAAAAATACAGCAGAAATTAATTCCTAGAATTAACTCTTAAGGGCCAGTTATATAAAAGCTTCTATCTAGAGATAACTTTTAACTATAATTTACAAAGTGTCATCATTTCTGTTGCATAAAAATAACCTCGAGTTTTCAATAACTGTCAAATCTATGGCAAATTCGCCAAATAATAAAGTCGTGTTTACAGCAAGTTGATGTTCAGCTGTTCAAGGTAAGAAAAAAGCAATACTTATTCAGTTGTCCCGCCCCCTAAGCTTTTCCCCCTCAATATGTCTTCAAATATGGCTAAAGAAAAGCCAAAGCGAATACGAGCGGCAATTTTTAGCAAACGTGAAAGGGATATTATTATTGATCTGGTGCTAAAATATCAAGAAATAATTGAAAAAAAATACATACGATCTCAAATATGGATAAAAGCGTACAGGGGAAAAAATTACCAAAGAGTATAATAATTCCATTCTGAAGACTTCTGCATTATAACCCCCCAGGTGTTATAATGGGCATGTATGTGCACTCTATAGCACCTAAAACTCAGGAAAGTTGCGAATATTATAGAAGTCGAGTATCCATTTCTTTGCACCGTATCCACTTCGGTTGGCATTTTAATGACTTAGGTCTCAGAGCTGCTGCTCCAATAACTTTGTGGATGGTTCTATTGGCCATTATATTCTCTTCTTTGAATATACCTCCAATAACTATTGGGAAGCTTCCTGTCGCATAGAACCTTAAAGTTAGTAGCATCATGAACATCGAATTCAAAGCATGATTTTGCTTAGTTTGTGATTGTAATTGGGGACCTATAATCTGTTCCATTTCTTTGATATCTTTTGCTAAGCGAAATCGCATTTTGAATTTTTGTCATTCAATTGTAGGAACGGATTATTTCTTTCATGAAATATGAGTACATGAAGAGCTCGGTGAAATTAATCTTCGGATGAAATGTTGGAAATAAGAAATCTGTATAATATACCGCTTGTAATGTTAGCCTATCATAACCTACAAATGCAAATCTGTTTTTTGTTATTATGTGGAAATGAAAAGTGAAATATTGAATAAACTTTATCTACCCAAAATTAACATAAACCTAATTAAATATTTTATTTATAAATGAATTTGTTGTACTTCTGTACTCTGAAAAATATTTTATATAACAATGACTAAAATCTAGTTAGTGTTTTAACTTGAAAAATTTTGCAGGTTAGATTTAATTTGAGGTTTAAGACAATAATCTTAGCTTGGTATTTATACAACCAAAATTTCCCAGTTAAGCATAACTGATGGTTAATTTTATGCCCTAAGCTCAAGTTAACTCTTTATACAACTGGCCCTAAGTCTTCCAGTTTAACCTTGGAAATTTTCTCATCATTTATTCTGCATGAGATATTCTGAGTCACTATTGTTGTTCACTTCTTGCTTCTCTCTTCGTCTCTATGAGACTGTCATTTCCTCTTAAATTCGTCAAACCAAAGGAAAGTGTTGCAAGTGAAAGAAGGGGTCCCCTAATGTAGGTTCTATTGTTACTGTTTTATTTAAGTCATTTTTATAATCGTACAAAACATGTCTCTTAAGGATTTTCTTACGATCTCCATAATTTTACTCAGGAACTTTAGAGCTTAACTGCATAATCAATAATGATTATAAAAATTTCTAACTGTTACACCAATAATAATTTTGGCAATTTCTGCAGCAAATTTCTAGCGCAATGCTACCCAGGTCCTTTTTCTTGAAACTTATCTACATACTCTCATCATCAGTTAAAAGAATGAAAACTCATCAATAAAGTAAGAAGGATTTGTTGTAAGGTTTTAGTACCAGTACTTTAATATTCCAGATTTGTATAATTTTAAATGCTTTGTCATGCTTCTTCTTTGCTACTTACAGCAAACAGTATTGCTACAGCAGTTATAGTAAAAGAATTCCAATTTATATTTGTAAACTGGCTTTCATCTGCAGAACTGTAGCAAACAGTTCATCTTAAAACTAATTGAAATATACAACATAAATTTCCCTCCTTAGTACATTTTCAGTCTTTTTGAAATTTTATAATATAAATGGGAATGTTTCATTACAGGTAGAAGATAAACTTCCTTGAGCATAAATATAGGTAGTTCTAATCTCAAGATGATACATATAATTATATTCAATTATTGAAAATTAAAAGATAGAGACTGTTTTCCCAGCTGTTACACATATATGTTTATAAATATATTGTTGATATTATAACCTTACCTTAAAATTCCAGAGGAAAGAGTTTTTAAGGATAAATAAAAATGCTAATAAAATGTCAATTTTCCTTATGAATACAATGAAAATGAAAAAGAAAAAATTCATGCTTATAAAAAAACTATTGGGAAGTAATTATATAACAAAATTAACAAACTTAAAGGGAAATAGATATACTAATACTATATGCACTTACTGTTAGGCTAAATAAAGTTATAAGGTTTTGGAAAATCAGTGTGGTATAATATCTCTAAATTAAAATAAAAAGTTTAATATAAATAATTATCCAATACTGTCATCTCATACACTCTAGTGCTTCACTTACTTTTAAAATATAGTGGGACCGGTTTCAAAGAGAGCCCTCTCCCTCCTCAACCAACTTATGACTGATTGGAGAAACTATCTTCTAAGAGGACTTGCAGCTCAGTCCTAGCAGTACTTTTATGAATTGAAAATACATATTGCATTCCCCAGGAATGTCGAAGTTCATAAGATGATCTTTGTGATTGTAAATGTATATTTTCTTCTCCCATATATCTAACTCTGTATGTTCATGTGCTTCTTTAAGCAACATTATTTCCTTTTTTATACCATGCTTATCTATCCAAAAGTGGTGTATTTTATCTAGCTTTACTGCATTGATTCCAAGAGAATTTTAAAAAATTGGTTATAAGTTAAGAAGTTTAATGTTTGAAATCACAATCGGACAGGAAAATACACAGATCTTTGACCTAGCAAGTCAACATTCTTCCATATGAGCTGCTATGCCATGCTCTCTCTGACCACACTTAATAATTCCATCATCTGAGTCTATATGACCTAGAAGCGGATTTTTTTTCACTCTTTTGCATCTATAGTTTTAAAATAATGAATTAAATTTATTTTTAAATAGATATTTAAAATTAACAGCATAACCATGAACTAAGTAGAGATCTTTAAAAGTTTTCAAAGCCTAAAAACTGATTAACTAGTTATGTAGCTGCATAATAACAGGATGAGTAGAGAGAAATAGATAGAGTGACAAATGAAGAAAGAAATAGAAAAGGAAGGAAAGAGAAAAATTAATAAAAAGTAATCAAAGCAATTCAATGATCTCCTTTAGGAAAATTCTGTTCAAAAGCTTACTGTGTATCCCAGCTCTTTCACTTCATGCTATCTCCATTGTTACATTCACACTTATGATTGGTTTTCATAAGCCAATATCATAGCCATTAAAGTAAAAGTACTGATTATTTTGTTTTGCATAAATTTAAACATCTGTTGCATTAGAACAAATCTGCACATAAATATTAAAACCATAATATCAACTCCTAATACATTACCTAATAAAACTAACATCAGTTTAGGCAAATTATCAATACACACAAATTTTTAGTTCTTTACTTTGCAATTGTTAATAAAGTGTTTAGCTCCAAAAATAATTTTGCAGTTTATTGATTCTGCTCAAGGGAAAAAAATAGGGAAAATATATTATATATAATTTGAGACAGACATCCTCTATAGCTCCTCATATATATTATTCCCATCCAATAAATTTTAAGAGTACTATTGCTATAAAATTCTTTGCCTTTCCTAAAACGTATTTCTAGACTATGTTATTACTTATTTTAATGAAGATATATTAGATGTCCCTCACTGGTAGCAGTGCAGATTTCTGATGAAACAACAATGTCTTAATAATGATCTCAACATTTTTTAATTCTGTCTTTCAGTGCCTCCCAAAATCACGCCTTTCAGTTTTGCTCGTGATTTAAACGTAGGAGACCGTACAAGTATACAGTGTGTGGTGGTGACTGGGGACTTACCCCTCAGCTTCGTATGGCTCAAAGATGACCACAGCAGTCTCAGTCCAACAACAAGCACATCTACAACATCCACAAGTAGCACAAGCCTCACCACAACCAGTACGGACATAACCACCAGACAGTACGATGACTTCACGAGCACGCTAAGCATAGGCAGCATCATGAGGGCACACAGTGGCAATTACACTTGCCGGGTGAGCAACGCCGCAGCCACCGTCACACACACAGCACAACTCCAAGTGAACGGTAACACATATCCACACATCCCACAATATGCCTGCCACCTCTTCCCAATCTTTTTTCTCTAATGAGTCCATCAACATAAAGTTTGGGTACTCTCTTTTCTTGCCTGCTTTGCAGTTGTCAAATCCAATTCTAAACCCATTTCTCTACTGCTTGTCCTTAAAACAGTGGTGTGTCTTTCTAAGTGAATGAATGAGGGATGAGCGCATTTATGCACATGCCATAGTGTAGTGAATAGCTATATATCTTATCAAATCATATAAATCTCTAAAGCTTTGTATTCTGTGTATGAAATAAAACAAATATTTTGCTCTAACAATTAGTTTTTGTTGCTGAAAAATAATCTTATTCAACTTTTGGCATTCAGTATATCAATAAAACAAACCCTGGTACAAAACATAACACTTTAGTGTGACATGTGGAGAACTTAAAAAAAATGTTTTAAGTGCAATGCATATAGCTATAGATACTGAGATTAACAGTTTCATAACACCTTATTGAAATTACAGTCTATATTATAAAAAATTAAAAAGTTTTAATTTAAAATTTTGTAACAGTAATTTAAGATCACAAATACTCTATAAATTTAATAAAGCTATTTTATTTATGGACTATTGCTTCACTGATGTGCATGCATGTATGATGTATGAATGGAGAGTGGAAATTTAACTTTCCCTCTTATCAGTTTTTCTCAGTCTGCCCGCCTCTCAGGTGTTGGCCACACAAGGGTAAGATTTCCTCTACTTATACTTGAGAACATTTGCAGACAAGCATCACTCACTCAACTGGCTGGCAACACACAGCACAACATGTCTGTTTTCTTTTATCAGTAAAAGAAAACAGGCCATCGTCAGGTGGTAACATTACACAACACTTTATTACAATATAGTTAGTCAAGTACTCCTATAAATTTTATGGCAGCAGCTTAAATCACTTCAAATATAGCAATTATGAGTTTAAAGCATATTAAAGTTCTTAATCTATGACTTATAATGGTAATTAGATGATAAATTATATGCATAGAGTACTGTAAATCAAGCAGAATAAGATCAGAATTGTACTTATGCTCCAAGAAAGCACAGAACTCTGCTGAAATACCAAAATCCTGTCAACTGTAACAAGTTGATGCTTAGTGTGATATACAGGGAATGTGCGTAATAAATATTATTTGTATACAATTATACTCAAAATTCAAGAAAGCTTAAAAATGTTTATAAAGCAGTATTATGCTAATAGTATTGCTAGCCAAACATTGATGTAATTGTATACTGTATTCCTCTGAGTTATGCTCCTGAAGTTTACCATATTTATTTTTAATTTTTCTTTTGATTTAACCTCTCTGGTATAAGGCAACACAATTCTGAGCTTCCCTAAGCATAAGTGTAATTCCTTGGAAATATTTTGTTTGCCTTTCAGTTCTCTATATCCAAAATATATGGCTTATCTAGGATTTCTAACTATCCAAAAAATAAAACTGGAAATTACAGCTATAAAACTTTCTTTTAATATTATTGATTTTTCTTTATTTGTGGAAAAGAACTATTTATTATTGTTCAGCAATTCATATAAGTAGTTATATCTTTATGGAACTTTTGTAGGCCCATAGTTCATTATTAGGTTAGATGCTTATCTCAGAGGTGTTAAGGAACTGAGCAATTTCTTTACTGCAGTAAGAAGTTATTCTCTTTATTTTTTGTGTATTTTGTTGGACTTCAATGTGTTATCTGCTATTTATTGTTTCTTTCATATACTAAATATCACTTTCAAATATTACAGGTTACATAATTTGGCTGAAACATTTTTAGAATTTAAAAATGCAATTTATTTTCCCTCCCTGTGCACTAAGGAGAAAATAACTGATTATACTGACTGTCAGGTCTTTGGAAAAATGAGACATAAAAACTACAAACTATCTATGGGTATATAGCAAGCTACAAATGAGTATATACATTATTAATTAATCAAAGCATTATAATAGGATCATATCAAATCCTGCTAATTTATTAGTAGCTGTAGAATACATAATTTATAATTAAATAAGTAAAATGTCCTAGGTGTTATTAATAAAACCTTTTATGGTTTTGTTTTTATCCATTAGGTTTAATAATTTAAATCAAGCACAAATATGGAAAAATTAAAAGACTTAATTTTTCTGTAGCAGCTCAGCAAATGATATTTACTCATGTAGTTTTTTTATTTATATTCAAAATTATACCTTTAAATAATACAGTTGCCCCAATCCCATTTATGAGTATTCCAAAAAAAAAAATTGCAACAAAAATTTAGAATGCAATAGATTTCATAACTTCTGGTACATTACAGAAGACCAGTCATAAGTACTCCTTAGCATTCCCTCTTGTGTATCAACTTAAGGTTTTTTTTTATTTCAAAAACATTTAATGAAATTATAAATCTCTAATCAACCTTCAGAAATCCATTCTTAATGTATCCTGGTGACAGTCAACTTCCCCAACCTAGAAATCATCTATATCCCACTAAATTAACATTTTGTGAAAACTATACTGAGAACATAACGTTATTTTAAATTGTACAAAAATATTTTTTTTAATTTAATAAGACCTTATGCAATTGCAACACCCATTATAATGCTGATTCCCAGTTATTCTCACACAAGAACCTTTTGCATGTTTAGTCAAAAAGTCATAGTCTTAGCTTCTATATGTTGTCTACAGTTAGAGCCATAGTCATCATACATGTTGGGAGCATGTTCCCATTTACATGGTCATTACAGAACTTTATTTTTAAGGGTATTCAAATACCATGTTTCATATATGCACATATTCAGGACTTACTTCATCAAATGCTTTTTGCAATGACCGATAACTAATACTGCAACATATGTGCAAAATGATTTATTTTATAATCAGTAAGATAGAATCATAACAGTAACTAAAATTGAGTTTCATTCTGTTAAGATTTCATTTATTATGCCACACAAACCTAACTAATTTAATAGTTGTTTATCTGCAATGACATTTTTAATAATTCTAAAAATTTCAATTCTTCAATTCTTCAGTTTTTCTAGATTTTACCCATAGTTTTTTGTGCATTTAGTTCTTCTGTTGTTTTGTATTTAATATTTTATTCCTAGTTTTTCGGTGATTTTATGTTCTTGTAGACACTAAAGGATTAAGTTCTAGAATGCATTAAAATCACTAAGCTTTAAAGTCCTTTATATCTTCCATTTTTATGTGAGGATGTTTCTTACACTCTACAGAAAGATACATATTTCCCCTATCTTTATATTTTGAATTGTAGTCACACAGATTGATTTTTATTTTTTCCCCTTAGGATCAAACTTAGGAGGATTTGTTGTACTGCACTCTGCACTTGTGTTTTACAGTCACAAACATACACATTTATTTATTTTCATCAACTATATACTACTCAAGTACTGCACTGTCAAATTACATTAAATCCATACTTGCAGGTACTCAAGATAAACAAGTGTTTGCCAATGCAATTTGAAAATGACTCCAGCTTTATTGAAATAATTCAGAGTACTCAAATGGAAACAGGAATTTTTTTCATTGTTACGGCATACTAAAAAGCTTAATATATTGTGAAATCAACATTACATGAGTAAATATATAAATTGTTAATTAAAAGCATTTTTCGTGCTTTTAGTGCTATAGAATATTAGTGTTATTCTATACAAAATATTCTTATACTATAAAAGAGATTTGACTATGGGGTAAGTACTTCACTCTGTGGACATCCATGCAGTCTGTTTGGGTTTTGATGCAGTGTGGGGCTTTCTGTTGATTTTCCATATTTCAGTCCCTCCACGGATCTCCCCCTTTTATTTTGAGGATGGAGTGACGGAGGGAATGAGAACGCAGATTATGTGTACTGCAAGCCAAGGAGATCGACCTTTTAACATCACATGGCGTAAAGATTCCCAGCCCTTGGGACATGATAGTGCCAACATTAGCGACTATGCACCATTTTCTAGCATTCTGTCAATAAATACTGTAACATCTAGTCATAGTGGTAACTACACATGTGTGGTGGACAACCGTGCAGGCACAGCTGAGTACACAGCACAGCTCTCAGTAATGGGTAATGCTTTAACATTTCTTCTTAAGTATTCCACTTTATCACATATTATTACTGCATGACAGTGGCATGTGTTTTTATGTTAATTGCATGGCAAATGTATTCTTAAAGACAGACAGTTCAATTTTTTGTATAAGTGAATTTAGGAAAGAAAGAATTGTGGAGATAAACAATAAATAATTAAACTGTATATTCCAGACACCATTAATATTATTCAGATTATATAGATACTATAGGTTATTTCCAAGATTACTGTAAATAGAATGTTTGGTGATGGTATTGACTATAGCAATGGAAACAGCAGTTTTATTAGTTTAATGTTTGACAGACCAACACATAAACATTGGTTTAATGTTAGGCTCACAGACCAATACATAAACAGTATAATCACTTATCTTAAATAAACAGACCCGACTAGTTCAAAGTTTATGCATGTTTTACAGAGTGAATAGTGTGCAAGCAGTGAATGTGCCAACTCCCACTCTAATTTTATTAGCATTAGGGTTCATATAGGCAGAGGTTTAAGTAAATTGGAATTATAAACTAAAATAATATGTAATACTGATGATGATGAGATAATAATAATAATAATAATAATAATAATAATAATAATAATAATAATAATAATATATTTATATTACCTAGCAAGTTAAGACCATAAGGTTCTATCTTCTACTTAACTAGGGACAATTTTAATTAGAATATATACAATACATATGCAATAATGAAATAAAAATTTATCTCTCTCTTTTAAATTGCATAGTAAATGCTGGAAATGATTTAATTTTCATTCATACACCTAACATCACTAAGAAAGTTTTGTATCACTAATTCCAATTTAGCCTCTGATATTCCATTGATTGCTCTTTTGATTTCATTTTCCAAGGCTTCAGTACATGTATTACTCCTGTAGACTTCTATTTTACACTTCTCAACAAATAAAAATTGCACATTCTATGATCTGGGGAATGAGCTCTCACAGTCCCTTACTGATCATTAAATATATTTAATTGCTGACAGAAGCTTCAACTACTGTTCACATATCTTCATGTGCTCTTCTATAGAGATTGTTAACTAAACACCCTGTATTGTTGAAGACAGGATCTGTTTATTGACACTTTTTATACAAATCACAGATTAGATATAGACATAGATTCTGGAAAATATTTATGAAATTTGCTCATTCATGTCACAAGCCTTTGTTAAGGAGCAGGTTTTAGCAATATGCTTTGCTCATTGGTGTTTTAAACTACTATTGTAATGCACACTTTAAAACTTCCAACTACAATTCTCATCATGATGAGCATATGGACCAACATCTCCTACTGGCATATTAATGTTACAAGCCTTTGTTAAGGAGCAGGTTTTAAACAATAAACATGCTTTGCTCATTGGTGTTTTAAACTACCATTGTAATGCACACTTTAAAAACTTCCACCAACCACAATTCTCATCATGATGAGCATATAGACCAACATTTCCTACTGGCATATTAGTGTAGATGATGCATGCCAAATAATTCCATCTATTCTTGAGAAAGTGGCAGGCAATGAACACATGAAACACTAGCATGATCTTCACTCTGCCTATGCCACATGCATAAACTATTTGCTGGCCTGCTCTGTAGATCACCTTCACTACTCTAAACAGGTGCAAACTATTCTAAAAATTAACAACAAAATAAACAAATGAAGGAAATTGCAATGTGAACATAAATTGAAAATAGGACAAAACCATTGACAACATAAAAAGTACAACATTTTAAGAGTATGTCATGCCCTGTGTGTGTGTGTGTGTGTATGAATTTATTAACTGTGAGTGACTTACACCTGGTGGCAGTAAAGAATAATTAAAATATTATATTTACAGCAAAATACTTAAAAAAGAAATCAGTTAACTTAATTAAATATATGCCAACTTAGAATTAAATAAATCTAATTTAACTACATGTCAAGTTAAATTTACTCATATTTACACGTCAGTTAACTTAATTAAACACATTTCACCTAACTAAAAACATGTCAATCTAGTTTAGATATGCTTCAATCCAGTTAAATATGTCAAACTTATAAAATATATGTCAACTTAATTTTATACATGTTAACTTAATTAAATACGTATATAAAATTAATATATTTATCAAAATTTTAGATCTAGGCACTTATCAGCTTGAATAATATTATTAACAAGTTAAGTGAAGCTAGCCAATTAATTACCATAAGAAATTGAATAACATTTCAAGTAGTCCAAGAAAAAATTAAAATTTGATCACATATTATATTCATATCTACTTACATTAATGAAATAATTCTACACATACAATTTTAGGTTACTTTTAAATCTTGCCAGAGAGGGATAACCCTCAAAGACAACTGCAGGTAATTCCAGTCATTTATGTTTTTATACACAAAAGAGAATTTGCCTACATCCATTCTCCTTTGCCTATAATTGATTTTAAAACTATAACCGTACCTACCATAGTATGTTTGTTTTCCTAACCTAGTTGTGATATCTCTCCATGCATTTTGTTCTGTATACACTTTGTATAATGACGTTATTCTCGCTTTTTACGTCTATCTACTGGGTGAGCAATGCTTGACGCAACAGCGGGACCGGTCGGCAGCGCTATGTTGCTATGTCGGCGGAGGCAGGGAGTATATTTCCCCTCCCTTGCGCGAGGCTTCATTGTGAGTTGAAATCTTGCGCTAGTAGCACGTGCAATACAGTGCATTAAGTGCACGTGTATCAAGGGAAATGGGGCAATACAAGTATTCTATTCCCCAAAGAGTATTCATATACGATTCATATGTGCGTACAGAATCAGCGCGTGCTGTAAGGAGATTATTTCAAGTGTTCCTGATGTTCACGCAGTTCGATTCATTGATTAGTAAATACGTTTCGTGAAAAGGATTTTTTTTTTTATCTCTGGGGGGCATTAAAAGAGAAAGTGTTCAAAACAAATCCACACACTTTAGATGAACTTAAAATTAACATTCATCAAGAAATTACTACCATTTCTCAGATGAAAGTGCAGAGTGTGATGTGCAATTTCCTAAGCAGGTGTCAGAAATGCTTGAACAATGAAGGGAGGCAGTTCCAGCATCTCCTTGCTCAATACACGTAAGTACTTTACTTTTCTTTTTTAAGTGTTTATGTTATGTATTTTAGAAATAACTTACGCGAAACAAACTGTAGTATATTTACTGCGGACTTCCCCCGCACCGCAGACACAGTAGTCAGCCTCGCCGGCCGGCCGCACGCCGCGAAACCGGTTACGCGAAGGATCGTTCGCCCCGTATTTGATTCCCAACCTAATGCTTTAACATTTTCGTCCCCATGTTCTTTTGTACCTTTTAAGAATTTTGCTGCTCTACTCGATTTTTCTAGGATATTTATTTCACATATCCTGTATCGACCCCAATTAGCTGCTGCATACTCCATTAAGATTCCAATTAATGGCAAATAAGCTATATCTTTAGATTTTGGACTGGCTTTTTTTTTCTTCTTCTTTCTTTAGTATTCTTATGACAAAGTGTAACCCCCTCAATGCTTTTCTCGTAACACTATCAATTTCCTCGTCCAATTCAAGTTTAGAACTTAAGAAAATTCATAAATATTTATAGCAGTTTTCCTGGGAAATCTCTACATTATTAAGTTTATGACTAACATTAATTTCTTTTCGGCTTTTACAGAATGTTATTGTTTTGCTCTTAGAACCATTTATTTTCATTCCATGTTTAACCTCCTAATTGGAAATATTATTTACATAGCTTTATAAAAAATTCATATTGGAACTGTCGTTGATTTGTCTATAAACAACATGATCGTCAGAAAATTATCGTACTTTTGACTTTATATTGAAGCAGGGATCAATAGTATAAATAATAAACAATAGTGGCCCAAGAGCGCTATCTTGTGGAACTTCAGATATCTTTCCGACATTTCACATTTCTTAACTTACCGCAACTCTCTGGATCCGTTCTTCTAACAAAACTTTAATCCAAAGTACACCCCTTTCATATGTGTCTAGTGCATTTAATTTTTCTGCTAATAAGCCATGCGATACTAAAACAAAAACTTTCGAAAAAGCAATTACTACTGTACCAATCCTACCTCCTACATCTGAGTCTTCGGCTAGGTGATGAACTTATGAAATAAATATCTATCGCAAGAAAACATTTCCCTGAAACCTGTTGAATTGGACAGAGCCAGTTTTTGTAATTAAGTACGCTACGAATATACTGACCTATCAAATATTCCACAACCTTACATACGACAGATATGAGCCTAACAGGCCTGTAATTTTTAAAATCTTTTTTTTAATACCGCCTATGATACTATGATAACGAACTTCCAATCTTCCGGTGGGCTAGAATTATTTAGAGATATGTTAAATAAGCACATAAGGTACGAAATGATAATCTTCCCTCCCAGCTTTAAGACTTCCGTAGCTATATCAACAAGACCACGTGACTTCCGATATTTTAGATTTTTAATTATTTCTCTAACTCTTTTAGCTGATGTTTCAAAAGTTAGATTTTCCCCCTTCCTTCTTCCATGTTAGTGCAACAGCTATTTGTATTATTATTGTTATTCTTATTATTGTCATCATTTTTGTTGAATACCGAAACAAAATAAGAAAAATAAAAAATTAGCTTTTTCCTTGTCCTCCTTTATTTTATTTCCGTTTTATCGCTCAAGTGTCATTTACTCTTTATTGCCCCTTCTCTGCATTACATAATTGTAAAGCCAACTTCAATTTTAATTGCCATCTACTTTTAATATTTGTTTCAGGACATTTTCTTGTGCCTTCTTTTTTTCATACTTCGGTTCTTTAGTCAATTTAATATATTTAACTGTGTGCTCACGCTCTGTTTACGCTTATTACGTGCAATCCTAGCATATATTCTTTAAGTAATGGATGTGTTGGGTATAAAACTCTGGATCGGAGTTTTTTTTTTTTTTTAATTCTTTTGCAAGGAAAATATTTCATTAATGGCTCAAAAATGATGTCTTTAAATTATCTCCAGTCCTTAGAAAATCATATTTTTCTAAGAAAAATATCTCTAGTGACTTGAAATCCCAAACTACTAATAAATTTCTCTTTGGTAATTTATTATTTTCCCATCAGACCTCTAATAGTACCCTATTATGATCGCTAATTTTCTGTAGCACTTCGCAGGTGATGTTACAGTGACTCGATCTGAGCGTGTGTGCATTTAACAGCATTGTCCCGGATGGGACCAGGTGTTACCTGGGTAAACCCATTTCCCCAAACCAGCTCATTTACTATTGTTTGAAGCTGGGAATTTTAACCCGACAGCCCGTTCCAATTTACCATAGGTAGGTTTAAGTCTCCGACTGTTCTGAATGTGTCCAGGTATCATCAGTCTCTTCAATGCCGTCACCGGTCTTCCCCTCCCCTCTTGTAAATGACGTCGCCGCGGCACTCATTTTATTGAGATGAACATTATCTCTTCCCAGGTCCCTGTCCGTACCAGGGCCCTGTTTCACAAAAGTATGGTCTAATACATGCAAGTGTATTAGTGCAGGTTCTTGTAAAGTATGGTCTTGTAACTTCCTGTTCCGCGAAAGAAATTCAACACATGTCAGTATTAGCAAAAGGTTACAAGTGACGTCATGTGAACGTCAGATAAAAGCAAGATGAAGGAACAGCTGTTTGCCATACGTCGTCATACCTCAAATTAGGTTATGCCCACTCTTTAGGGATTTTTAATGCACGGAGCGGATCATTTCATTTCTGCAAAATGAGTCTTGTTTTTTCTCAGATATAACAATAATTTAGATACTTTATTATGTATTTATCAATATTCAAACGTAATAATCCACTTTGAGAACATGGTCCCAAAGGCTACATTTAGGAGTAACAATTTCAGCCATCGAGAAATGGCAGAATCGCGTTTCCCAATTGCTCTCGGGTCGTTTTATTAGTCCATTTTATCCTTTATATGTATTTATTTGTTTATGTTGCTTGACAATCACGTTCTCATAAGCAAAAAAAAAAAAAAAAAATGGGAAAAGTGTGCCAAAAGAAATTATTTTTGTGGCATAGAGCAAGAACCTTAAAAATACAAATGAAAAATGAAAAGAATTATTTTCGTGGAAGTAGCAAGAAACTTATAGATACATTAACTAAGATGCTAGTCTGAAATTGTGCTAGTATTTGAAGTTGCCAATGTTTCCACACTTGTAGAGAAATTTATACAAACTACCAGTGTCCGACTAATACTATTACTTTCGTGGAAAAGAACTACGAAAATTCACATGTACCTTTGTAAGTATGGAGTGGTAAAGTATAAGTGTAGCAGAAATCTTTGTTGAAAAGAAGTTTACTAATAACTGCGAGTTACCAGTCCATACACTTGTAATGTATTAGACTACACTTTTGAAACAGGTCCCAGTAGATGTCCTGTAGTCTTACAACTCCGCTGATGACAATCTTGACAGCAGGAGATAGTTTCCTTGCCGTTTTCGCCGAACATACAAATCTCTCAGTATTACATTTGCATGTCTCCTCGCATCGTTCAATTCTACATGTAGTATAACAGTCTCCGGCTCTGCCTTCTCGTGCTTTCGATGACCCGCTGCCGTTCTTCAGTCTGAATGCCGGGACACTTGACGTTACCTGTAGACCAAATTCTTGAGCGATAGAGCTGCAGTCCCGTATTCCATGGCCTTATCTCTATTTGCGGTACAAAGTGTGTACAATAGAGTCCCCTAACACGATGCAAGATTCAGTCCTTTTCTCTCTGCCCCTCTGCTATAGAAATGCTATATTTCTATGCAGAATACAATTGAATCTTATCCGGTCCACTAACAGCATCATTGCACACTTATTTGTATTGATTTTGCTACTATGCAATTAATTAAGAATAACTGTATTTCATTAAGACACCACACAGTTATCAGTAATTGTCATGGTATAAATTTTATGGGTTATTGGTTATTTATGCCCTATCAAAATAGTCATATTGTCAAATGCTGAAGTTAGGGAGTTAAATAATTTATCAATATATCAGCTAAAATATTTAATATATATGTAATAAATACATTTCAAATTGTGGATATTTATGCAACATATACAGATGTTAAGCTAATGACAGAAATTATCATGACCTTTTCTTACAATCATCAGATCAGCAGAATTGCAGGCAGATATTTCCCTGATTGGCAGTATTGTGAGTGAATGTTTCCCAGACTAATGTCAGCAGAATTAGCATAGGTACGGGTATCCAAGCATTAGCTAAGTGAAATTATAGGTTAATGTTTGTACGCCAGCATGATATGGAAGATGTAAAACTCCCACTCTTCATCCCATTGTCTAATTGTATTGTCTAACTGGATAGAATAATTTAGAAATTGATCAGCAACAGCCACGTATGAAAAGTTGAGTTGGAGTCATTTAAATTGGTCTTGATGGCACTTTGTATTTATTGATGGCATTATTATGCCTTGCTTTCTTACCCTTTATCCCAACTAAAATGGTTTTTCATCACCAGAAGAGACCGCCACGGGTGGCCGAGGTCGTTAAGGCATGGACTCGTGAGCGGGAGGTCTGCGGTTCGAATCCCGCCAGGACCGTCCTCCCTGACTGGGGTTTTTTCCAGGTTTTCCTCAGTCTTCATAACTGGCAAATGCCGGGGAGGTACCTAAACTTAGGCCTGGAACGCTTCCTTCCTTTAAAAAAAAAAAAAAAAAAAATCCTTTCCCAATATATCATTTCATTTCATGTATCATCAGTGTCCACCGCCTGTGGTGCCTCAGTAGTAAAAACGGGCGTTAAACACTATTCAAAAAAAAAAAAAAAAAAATCACCAGAAGATGCTGCCAGATGCTTCAGTTAACATATTCTTTAAAGGTATGTAAACCACTCCAAGACTTAGACACCCACTTGATTTTATTCTCATAATAATCTCTGCTGTACCATTGGGGATAACTATCTGCTATACATATATATCACCATTTGGTGTCAGACAATATAAATACAGTAACCTTGGAGAGCCTGCTTCACACTCTTACTCATTAAATAATCAAGATTTTTGTATGTAGCATTTATTCATAAAACATAATGAATATATTATTGGCCTTACAACAACTTCAGTTTTAACATGGAAACATTGTATTATTGAGGCAGAATTTTCATTTTGATGCTATTTTGTTTAATGAGATGAATTACATATTTTGCAATTTAAATGTAATAAGCATGTATTTTGTATTTCTTTGGACACAAAAATTAAAATTGAAAAAATTACTCACTGATTTTCTATTAAAAATTAAAATTGAAAATAATGACAACCAAATTTATTAAAATTCCAAGAGTTTGTTTTGGTAGCATTCCCTTACTACCTACCTACTATAAAACAATTGTAATAGGTTTTTAATGTTATTATTGTAATAGACCCACAACTACCAGCACTAAAAGAAACACCATAGAAACTTAAAAGCACATAGCAGAATATGCATCTCATTCCACAGAAAGCATATCACATGGCCCAGATGTTGAAGATAAATTTTTAAAACAGCTTTAAATAATTGTGGCAGTTCTTAAATAGTCAATAAATTTTGTAAGAACTTAAAACAACTACATTTGCTCACTTTTCATAGTGCTGTAATTTTGTATGAGTTGTATTATTATATTTTTCAAGATAATTTAATTTTTGAGTGATGCATTGGCATTAGCATTTGATGTCAATAAGAAGACATTTGCTAAAAATCACTTTTGCATGTAAGCACCACAAGGACAAGCACAATAGCAATTTTTCCTTCTTTTCTCTGCATGCTCTTAATCACTAATATATTATTAAATACTATCATATTCACATAAATGTGCACTAGATTTTAATGTTGGTATGTATTCTGCAAAAATATATTTAATAAAATATAACTAGTTGCCCTGGAATATTGGATATCTATGTATGTTACAAAGAAGATTAAAAATATATTTAATCTACTAAGCACTTAGAATAAGGAAGAAACACCATGTTTGCACAAGATGATATATTACAATAAACTCAGTGTTTATCTATTCAACCATTTTTACTAAATATGGAAACAATTTTATGGTAAATCACTACTTATATAGCTGACATTATTGATCACCTGCTCTCAGTGCTTAAAAAGGAATGCTTACTTTTAAATATAGGTATTTTGCTTTTATTACCAAATGTAATGTTAAATAATGAATAAAACTTCAGGAAATGAAAGTCCTCAAAGTAGATAACCATTTGAACTATTTATAAAAATTAGCTGTAAAATAAAACTATAAAAATAAATAATAATAATTGTAGTATATTTCATGTTTTTAATTCATAATGTTACACATTTAATGTCCCATGCTGAATGTCATAGGCCTTTGAGATAATGTATGAAAATAATTAATGAAGAATAGTTAAGTCCAAAGTCTTGCAGACTCCTGAAGTTAATCAGCATATAGAGCGCAGAAAAACTGCAGAAAAATACATCAACATAGCAATTTATCAATGGGAAGGCAAACATAGGCCTATCCACTGCCAAGCAAATATTTGCTGAGCTACAGTAGAGACCTAAAACTATTATAGGTTCAAATGGAGTATATTAGATGTAACATTTCCACAGAACAATTTTGACTAAATTTGCTGTCCAAGGCTTACCTAACCAGCCTTTACTAAAATAATTATATGTAAGTGGTTTTCTTTTTCCTCATAAGATGTTAAAATATTTTTAAAAAGTCATATTAATTTAACAAATAAATAAACAATTATTCTATTTTCATCCTTCAAGGTTCTGAATTCCTACATTGACAATAAATTTCAGAAATTTCAGGATATTCAAGAATGTTTTTTAAATTATATTTTCCACTGATGTCTATTGTGTTCAGTGTAATGACTAAAGTCAATCCGGGTAGTGTTGTTGTAACCATATTTGCCTCCTAAACCCAATATCACAGTTTCAATCCCAGTCAGGATCGATGGATTGTTTCAAGTGTATAAATCCTTAGTATGTCTCCCTTTGGAAGGAAAGTAATGCCATGGGTCCCATGTCGTAGATTTATGGGATGAAAAAGAGCCTTAAGCCTGAAAGAAGAGGCCTCTGAGCAAAATTTGTTGGCCATTTCATGCCCTGATTGAACGGGGCAGTGATGACCTGAGATGTTAAAGATCATTCATAAATAAATCTAATCAATCAAATAATGCCTAAAGCTTCATAAAATAATATTAATCCAAAAATAATACTTAGAAACAATTTTTAGAATATTTTCATTATTGAAAATTTGCAAGATTTAGATTTCTAAACATTAAACAATTTATATGCCCCCCACTTTTTTTTCCACATGTGTAAATGGCACAGTCTGTTTTGCAAGCTATACCATTTTTAAAGATTTTAATTATTTACAGAATTACTATCCTGTTTGTAATTGACACAATGCCTGATAATATTTTAAGTAATTTCATAATATGTTATCAAAATGAAAACACAATCATTAATTATTTATTAAAATGTATTTTATTTAAATATATAAGCTGAACTATAATATGAACAGAACCCAAAGGAACATGAAATACTTTGATATGAACTTTTTCCCAGTTATTAATAACCTGCATTGTAATAACTTCAAAGGTAACATAACCAAATAAATAAAACTTAAAAAACTATATGATAAACTAAATATTTTTCAACTTCTTTAAAAATAAATGTTTGCATGCATCAGTTGGAGAGGTGTAATTAAAGCACTTTGATGAAATGCCTTAAGCCTGTTTGTCCTGCCATAGCACAGATTGCTAGAATACTTTAGGTCTATTCTGTGTTGGGAAGTAGGTATGCTGCAAAGAAGCAAAATGCACTATGACTCACATGTGCAAAGTTATGCCATATTGTATGGACAAGTATGTATACCTGAACAACTGCATAGTTCTGTTTTAATGGTCTAAGAAAAAAATGAAGAACTACCAATTACTTTACTAATTTGAAATTTTTCCATGTTTTTTCACTGTTTACTTATGTACATTTTTATTGCAGTCACATAAATGAAACACCTGCATGAATGGCTGAGGTCGCTAAAGCGTGGATTCATGAAGGTGAGGTCTGGGGTTTAATTCCTGCCAGGACCATTCTCCCTTACTGATGCTTTTTCTGGGTTTTCATCAGTCATCATTAATGGCAAATTCCAGCCAGGGAGTTGCATTAAAATTAGGCTTTGAACACTTTTCTCCCTCCCCAAAATACTTTCCTGACTAATCATTTCATCTCATTTATCATCAGCATTCACTACCTATAATGCCTCAGCAGTGAAAATGGGCATTAAACAGTACTCAAAAATACAAAACAGAAAACAGCTTTTGAAGTTACACGATAAGGATTTCCTAGGTGTCAATTGTCCATCACAACCACTTACATATTTTTATTAATATTATGGAAGAATAATGAGCAATAATCTAATTTATTACAAAGAGCACACTGTAAGTAATGCAACACATTTGTTTTTGTAGCCAGCATATTATGAAAAATCATTATTTTAAGTGTAATACTAATTAACCTTTGCATGCTGTCTTATGCAGTTTCTTCCACAGAGTGGCAGTGATGCTTTCAAAATGGAGTCTGCATGTAATGCATTATAAACAAAGAATAGTCATTTCATTTTCATTTTTTTTTTGACAAAAAATGAGATAGTCCCCAACATTCAAAGGCACTTGAGAAATGTATATGAAGAGATAGCAGTTTATAAAAGGACCATAAGGTGTTGGGGAAAAAAGTCTTATCACCATCCAAAGAAGGTTAAAGCAGTTTCACTGATCATTTACTCTCCAAGCATACACACACTGCAGTCAAACCTGAATAATTGAACATGAACATTCTATTTGCGATGACTGATGAACAACAACCAAAAATCTGACTGTTTAGCTTGATATTAATCTCTCTTACCACAATTATGTACCATTCAGAATATTAAAAAATATCTGCTAAATGGATCCCTCGAAAACTAACTGCCTAATCGTCATAAGGAGCAGAGAACTATTATCTGTTAAGAGTTGCTTACTCATTATGAGAATGAAAATAAAAGTTTTTTGTCCAACATCATAACAGGATATGGATCATGTATTTATGACTTCAGGTTTGAGATCAAAAAACAATACATGTAATGGTATCACAAAAATTTTATTGGGGAGAGAGGGAAAAATATGCAGAGGGACACTATGATATGATATAGGCTTTGACATCTAAATGATGCAAAACCATAGATATGCAAGGAGATTATATAGAAAAATATCACTGGATAGCTAAGGAATTAAGGAAAAATCCTATTTTTTGAAACTGAAACAAAACAAACCCTGAAATAGAGAGAGAAAAAAATGTTGCATTACTTATGTGAGTATTCTTTATATTTATCATTGGGAAATCATACTTGGTCAGAGCATGCAACTTTCATTTTCCTCCAACATCGTTGTTGCACTTACACTGTTTCAGTTATTTTGAAATTTTATTTATATATTTTCCCTCCAAGTAGTTCCTTGAAAATATCAGGTAGATCAGTTAATTTATCTTTCAAATTTACTTATGCTGCTGTATTAACTGTATCTCAAATTCTTATTTCCAGTTTATAATATTTCTAGAGAGAATTTTATTTCAAGTTGTATGTGTTTGTATATCTAATCAGATGCCAGTATTTCAAGATCTGCATTACTATTTATGAAGTTCCATTATGTACTACCAACTTAATAATTTTTCAGTAGACTATTAATTGTGTTGATCTGTTTGTTTCTTTCCCATCTGAGTTTGTTCATACAAAGCATTGTTTCCTTATTTTTTCTACTTACATTCAGTATTTTTTATGTTTTTTTTTCTTCAGTTCTTTCTATTTCAAGACCGTAATACTTATATACTGATTACTAGATTTCATTATCTATTCTTTGGAAGATGCAATTCTGTAATCATTGACCATTATAATAAAGTTTTGTAAACAAAATTTAGTTATTCTTCCTATAATATTAATATGTACCTAAAATGTTTCTAAGTGATAGGAGTTCAATTGTGCATATTTCCCTTTGTATATCAGACAACTAAAAAAAGCTGTTTAGTTAAATATGGTGGATGTTTGTAACAGTGATGTTTAATATAAGTTTAGAATAACTGAGTCGACTTTGTAACACTTACATCACTAATAGTTTTTAAAAGAGGAAAACTAAGTTTCTGGAGCTAATTGCTCCCATCTTCAGTTCCAGTTTGATTGCCTGCCTTGTTTTTCTTGGTGGTTTGGTTTGTCTCTGGTGGTGGTTGGATGAACTTCTGTATTAAGATGTCACTTGGTGGGATTTCAAAGTTGAAAATGCTACATTTGTTTTTCCAGATATAAATGTTTTCCCAGACGGCGAGTTGTGTTTTCCCTGTAATGTTTTTAAGTAGTTTGGGATTCCTGTTTATATTATGTTTTTCATACCAAAAATGCCCAGCTACTGCTGATTTTTCTTCCTGTCTTTGTTTTATGTTCCTGGTGTGTTCTTTTGCTCATGTTTTAATGTTTCTTTTAGTCTTTCCTATGTAAATTTTTTCACAATCGATTCATTCCATCTGATATATTCCTGATTTGTTCTCTTAAGGAATGTCCTCTTTTAGTTTAGAATTTAGTATATTTTTTTATGGAGTAACTGTTTTTTGGAGTTAAAATAATGTTTTGTTTTTTGAAAATCCTTTGGAATTTGTAGAAGGTTGATGGATGGTATGTGAATTTTGGTACATTCTATTTTTTTCCTTGTTAGGAATAAGAGTACTGATGTCTTTGATTCTTTTTTTGTTCCTAGCTCTGTTTATTTTCTTATATACCACTTCTTGTTTGAAACCATTTTCTATAGCTATATTTATTATATTCCTCAGTTCTACATCATATTCTTCTCTGTTCATGGAGACATTTACCAACCTGTGAGCAAGACTATTTAGTACTGCATGTTTATGAATAACTGGGTTATAACTGTTATATTTAATGTAGCTATTAGTGTGAGTAGGTTTTCTATATATGCCAAATGTTAAGTGGTTTTTAACTTAATTATTTTAATATCCAAGAAGGGTAGCTGTCCATAGCATTCTCTTTCCATAGTGAATTTTAACAATTTTTCTTGTAGATCGAGTAGCTTTAGTGCATCTTCTAGGTGTTTTTCCAGAACTATTGCAAAGATGTCGTCAACATAGCGATACCATGCTTTGAACAACCAGGGGAAACCCTTCGTGATTCTAATTTCTAATGCACTCATGAAGAGATCTGCTAATAATGGTGATGATGGGCTACCTATTGTTAAGCCAGAATTCTGTTTATAATATTTTTCATTGAAAGTGAAGTAATTTTGCTTTATGCACAGGTTAGTTAAAGTGATGTATTCTTCAGTTTCTTCTATTGTTTTCCCTGCTTTTAGCAACCAATTTTTTATATAGGTATGTAGATTTTTTGTAGGAATGCTTGGAAAAAAAGTTGTGACATCAAAAGAAACCGAGGTATCTGTTTTTTCTATTTCTATATCTTTAAATTTTTTTTTTTTTGAATTAGTTCTGAGCATAAAAAACTCCTCAGAACTAATTAAAAAAATTAAATATATAGAAAGAGAAAAAACAGATACCTTGGTTTCTTTTGATGTCACAGCTTTTTTTCCAAGCATCCCTACAAAAAATCTACACACCTATATAAAAAATTGGTTGCTAAAAGCAGGGAAAACAATAGAAGAAACTGAAGAATACATCACTTTAACTAACCTGTGCATAAAGCAAAATTACTTCACTTTCAATGAAAAATATTATAAACAGAATCTGGCTTAACAATGGGTAGCCCATTATCACCATTATTAGCTGATCTCTTCATGAGTGCATTAGAAATTAGAATCACGAAGGGTTTCCCCTGGTTGTTCAAAGCATGGTATCACCATGTTGATGACATCTTTGCAATAGTTCCAGAAAAACACCTAGAAGATGCACTAAAGCTACTCGATCTACAAGAAAAATTGTTAAAATTCACTATGGAAAGAGAATGCTATGGACAGCTACCCTTCTTGGATATTAAAATAATTAAGTTAAAACCACTTAACATTTGGCATATATAGAAAACCTACTCACACTAATAGCTACATTAAATATAACAGTTATAATCCAGTTCCTCATAAACATGCAGTACTAAATAGTCTTACTCACAGGTTGGTAAATGTCCCCATGAACAGAGAAGAATATGATGTAGAACTGAGGAATATAATAAATATAGCTATAGAAAATGGTTTCAAACAAGAAGTGGTATATAAGAAAATAAACAGAGCTAGGAACAAAAAAAGAATCAAAGACATCAGTACTCTTATTCCTAACAAGGAAAAAAATAGAATGTACCAAAATTCACATACCATCCATCAACCTTCTACAAATTCCAAAGGATTTTCAAAAAACAAAACATTATTTTAACTCCAAAAAACTGTTACTCCATAAAAAATATACTAAATTCTAAACTAAAAGAGGACATTCCTTAAGAGAACAAATCAGGAATATATCAGATGGAATGTATTGATTGTGAAAAAATTTACATAGGAAAGACTAAAAGAATCATTAAAACATGAGCAAAAGAACACATCTGGAACATAAAACAAAGATAGGAAGAAAATCAGCAGTAGCTGGGCATTTTTGGAATGAAAAACATAATATAAACAGGAATTCCAAACTACTTAAAAACATTACAGGGAAAACACAACTCGCCGTCTGGGAAAACATTTATATCTCGAAGAACAATTGTAGCGTTTTCAACTTTGAAATCCCACCAAGTGACATCTTAATACAGAAGTTCATCCAACTGCCACCAGAGACAAACCAAACCACCAAGAAGAACAAGGCCAGCAGTCGAACTGGAACAGAAGATGGGAGTGATTAGCTCCAGAAACTTAGTTTTCCTCTTTTTAAAAACTATTAGTGATGTAAGTGTTACAAAGTCGACTCAGTTATTCTAAACTTAAGAAAAGCTGTGCTTATTCTTAAATTAAAGAGCTGGTAATACAAAATTTATCAGCATGGTTAATTCATAATTAACTTATTTCTTTGCAAAATTGTAAAAATTCTATGATGCTGCACAGGATTATTTTAAAAATGAAATAGCTAATCATCCTCACAATTTAAAATGTGACTCATTGGCCACTCTTGTTCTAAACCTACTACTCCATATAATAGTAACTTTATGAATACTATTTAGAAACTTCAATTTATGACACACATATAAATTTCTTCATAATATTTATAAATAAATAAAAAAACTCTGTCTATACTGTGTGTGTCTATACTATATATATATATATATATATATATATATATATATATATATATATATATATAAACAATATAAAACCTGAGAGGTTTAGCTCTAAACACAGCTATTTCAGTGGATTATATTTAAAACACATGCATAGAGTAACAACATTTTTTATATTGGATTCATTATTAATTCTAAGTGTCCTTAAATGACACATAAACATATACTTGTACTTAAATGTAAATTGGAACTTGCACAGTGAAGCTAATCATATTAATTGATATCATTGTATGATTCAGTTGAACTACTCACTCTTAAAGCTTCATTTACTTTTCATAAATGTTCTTGAAACTAGTTCCATACATTTATGAAAAGTAAGTGAAGCTTTAAGAGTGTGTAGTTCAACTGAATCATACAATGATATCAATTAATATACTTTGTATTTTATAGTTCTGTTTCAGTGGTAATGAATGTACTAGCTGTACAAGGAACCTTTTGCTTAATTTTCGGATTTCTACAAATAAATTTTAAAAATTGTATTTCATTACTATATTCAACATGCAAGGTTCTTAAAGGTCAGATTACACTTAAAATATATAATTAAATAAATAGTCAATAATTTTGCATTTGTTCTAAATTATCAACTTTTTACAGAAACACTTTGAACAAAATTAGTTCATAGTAAAGTTTTTCTGGTTTTCATTTCTGTACAACATTCTCTATGATGCTCCTGTGGGTGCTTACAGTTCCTCCAAGATGGTTGGTGGAGCCCACAGATCACAGCGTAGTACAGGGTAATCCAGTTACTCTGCATTGTCAAGTAGATGGTTTTCCAAAGCCTGTTGTGACATGGAAGAAAGCTGTGGGTAAGGTCAAATTTTATGTTATTACTACTACTACTACTATTATTATTATTATTATTATTATTATTATTATTATTATTATTATTATTATTATTGTTGTTGTTGTTGTTGTTGTTAAATTTAGTTTATATCCATTATACTTGTTTGTTAAGTATTCTGAAGATAATATTAAAAATATTTAATTTTACTAACATTCAGATCATTATAAAAATTTACATTAATAAATATTTCATGCACATTGTTCATTTGAAACTTTTGAATATGGTTGAATGACTCTTGTATGCCATAAATTCTATTTTTTTTTTATTTTTATTTTTATTTTTTAAATTCTGGATTGTATTTCCCAGTCTCTAATCAGCTTATTCACATTGCATAAACATGCGCTAGCAACTTTAGAGTATATGTGATATAACATTAACTTTAGAATAATTAAACTTTGTTTTTCATTTTGTTTGCTTATTGAAAATTTAAATTCAAGTACAATAGTGAAGTGGTATTAATAAGTTCTTAGCCTAACATATTTAAGTTATTGTATGTCATAAGAAATGTTCATTTAACTAATCATCTTTAAACTGTATATGCTTAGCAGAATGGTTATAAAATAATTCTAAGAACTTGAAAAATAATTTTCAATTCTGATCTGCAAATTATTATTTCACAATACTTATTACTGATTTAATCAATAAACTTCTTCTCAATTTTGTTTGTTTTTGGAAATGCATTATAGTTTGAGTGACCTGGCTTCAGTAAATATGTAGGAAGGTTAATTAATTCAATTCCATTTTCATTTTCATTTTTGTTTCCCTGCAATACAGTCTGGGACTTATAAGCAGATGCATTGTCTTGCAAGAAGAGTACACCTTTGAAAAATTTACCACAACATTCCTACACAGGTTTTTTTCTTTAAAGTTTAGTTAATAATGATGATTAACAATATACTGCCATCATAATTTAATTTTGTTCTACATAGTTTCTAATAATTAGTCTGTCTTTCCTGTCAATTTTTAACATCAAGACAATTTAGGACAGGGGAAAACAACAGTGTTTCAATTCTTCTTTCATTTTTGGATCATGAAAATTTTGTCAATGTTACAATATAACACAAAAAGGTAGAAATTTTCTTAAATGGTTCCAACATAAATTGGAAAATTGTCACTCAGGATCATTTCTGATTTGCATTCAGAAATTTAGGAATCCATGTACTGATGTTCTCTAGCCCCCCTAACTTTATGTTTCCTTCTTAAGAAGTATGATATAGTCGCCTGTTCATAAGAAGTGTATTTAAAGTGTCTGAGAAAGGATTAAGCTAAACTTGCATATCCACACTATGGTATTAATATTTTCTGTAATTGTCTTCTAACACATTTTCAATATTTGATTTATTTCCTTCTTCATTATATTCCACAATACAGTTCTTTATGATGGCATACAAAGGACAGAGGTTTCTCAACGTGGTCCCCTTTTCACATGGATTTCCTTTGTAGCAGGTACACTGATAGATACTGGATTATAATTATTAAAATTGAATTATTTTTTGGTATAAACTATTAAAAACATATAGAATTGACTAAGCTATGCATCACCAAATGCTGAATAAGGTTTTATCAAACAATATACTGTTACCTATACTAACCATCTTAATTTTAATTTATAAGAAGTTGTTATGGGAGTATATTCATTTACTCATTAACTTAGGTGACAAAATTAGTCAAAATATTTCATTGTGTATTCTTATTCATCAAAATGAAAGATACCATCAAGTAATTTGCAAGAAGAAAGGTTTAAACAATGAATCTGAGAAAATCAAGGCAAAGATTTTTTAATGTTACATATGATAATGGTACTAATACTATTTTAGCTGCATATATGTGTCATTTTCTAATTTCAAAATGTTAATTACAAATTCAGTAGGAAATATCTAATGGATTTGTAAACTTGTAAACAATGAGAAATTAAAATGTAAGTGAAGAGCATATATACAAATATTTGGGGTACAATTTTAACAAATATAGCATATAAAACTGTACTTGCATGTGTCATTCAAGGGAAGCACCATTTGACTTTGCCTAATATTTCTTATGTAGATACATGAAATACCACAAATACTAATGTTTCAATTTCAGGGAAGACCTTATAAACTGTCTTACAGAGTTAATAGATTACAATAGATTATAATATTCTTAACTCTAGACAAGAAATGGTTAAGGTACATGGAAGATAAAGTGTCATAATTTTTATTAAGTTTATATATAATATAATATTATATTATAATCTTAAATCACTATACTTAAGTTTTATTGTTCTCGCCTAAGGTTATTGATGCATTGATATACAGCACAAAAAGCATATGTAAGAAATGATTGGCACTTGCATGCAAAAAGGTTCTGTGTCCTTTGCTAAACGGGCATTTAAAGGATTATTTTTCCTTTGCAGGACCATTCCTGTGCAGTTAGCACAGTTGACCAAGCTGTGCAATTCTTGTCTCATTCCCATGCTCGAAAGTCAGCTAGGGAGCTGCAGGGGAAGTCAGTATGAGTTAAACTATAGGAACATGCAAACATGTTCTTATATAAATTATAATTAATCTGTCATCTAGCACACTCTTATGCTTCACTTACTTTTAAATATGGTGGGACCGGTTTCGAAGAGACATCCTCTCCATCTTCAACCAATGTCAAGTTGGTTAAAGATGGAGTGGATGTTTCTTCGAAACCGGTCCCACCATATTTAAAAGTAAGTGAAGCATAAGAGTGTGCTAGATGACAGATTAATTATAATTTATATTTAACAAGCTTTACTGTGTAAGTTCCAACAGAATATTTTAAAAATGCCTTATTTTTCAAAATTTCTTAAATGAATGATCTTATGTGTTGTGTGACAGCATAATAAGTACTCATTAGCCATTGTAATACAGACCATCATGGATGACCAAGCCATTAAGGTGCAGACTCATGAGCGGGAGGTCTGGGGATCGATTCCCACCAGGACCGTCCTTCCGACTGACTTCCTCAGTTCTGATAAATGGCAAATGTTGGAGAGGTACCCTAAACTTAGGCCTGGAATGTGTCCTTCCTCAAAAAATCCATTCTCAATTTATCATTTTACCTCATGTATCATCAGTGTCCATTGCCTGTGGTGCCTCAATAGTAAAAGTGGGCGTTAAACACCATTAAAAAAAGCATAATACAGTACATTAATCACATTTATCAAATCAGATGTTATCTTTCACAATGTATTTACTTATGATTCATATGTGCATACAGAATTGACTTGTGATATGCGGAGATTATTTCAAGAGAGGTTCTCTGATATTCAACTTTTAAGTCAAAGTTAGATTTACAAATTGGTGAATAAGTTTTGTGAAATGAAAAATATTCTTGATAAAAAGTACATACAGCCATGAACAGTACTCACAGAAATAACATTAGATAATATTAAACATGCTCTGGAACACCCACATAAAATTTTCTTCAATAAGTATTCTTAATTTCTATTTATTTGTTTGAACGGCTACAAAGCTACTGAAGTAAAAAAAACCTATAAATTACTGTAGTACAATAACTTAACTGAGTGATCTTGCATCCAGGAGTAGATTTTGTGAATGGATTTTGAATATTGTGCCGGATGGATAAATGTCCCTAGTCTAATTTTCATTATGGGAGAATCTAAGTGCATATGTTAATTCACAAAACAAGTAATACTGGAGTTCAGAAAAACCTAACCTGCTTCATGAGGAGCCCCTGCATGATTAAAAGGTAAGAGAGTGGTACACTATTAGTGATGAGAGAATAATACACCCTATTTTCTTTTAAGAAACAAGTGTTTTTCATGAATTAACTATGAGGAAACATAGGCTTGCAACTTTTGAACAGGACTCTGCAATGGTACATGCTTTTTGCATGCAATTCATTAAATAAATTTGACAATAGAGTCATGACTAACAACATATGGCTCCTTGGTTCTCCAATTTCAAATTTTTTCAGTTCCCTTATAAGAATTAAAGATTTAAAACTCTCTTAGCATTGAAATTGATTTAGCCTAATTTTTGCACCTTCAAAACAAATATCAAGTTATACATAAAAAGTCAATTGCTAAGCCATAGAAACAGTTAGGTAATCAGTATCTAATTTACATTTAAAATTTTATAACTTTAATGATTGATTCGAAAAAATTGGAGATGAGTGGGCAAATCAGATATTATGAGCCATTGCCAGCCATGATGTGATTTTAGGTCTAATGATTGGTCAATAAACAATATGTCAAATCAGACGTCGATTCCTGCATGGTCTATGATCATACATAATTGCGTTTTATGTCTATGTCAATAGCTATGAATACTTGGCTTCTGTCTCCTCACTTGCCAGTACTTGAAGGCCCATTGGCACCTTTCATCTCTGCTTTTACAGACTTATTACTGGTTTCCAAGCTTTGCTCAGCTTTAGGCAGTCTCCATCATTGTGTTGTAATATCCTTTTATTTCTAAAGCCTCCTAGATATCAAACAACCACAATACTTATTGGGCTCAATTAAGACACTGAGCTGGTTGTGGCTATCAATAGATTTATCTAGGTAAAATAACTTCAGCAGTTGCTTGTGCTCTTTGCACCTTTCTTTGATGGTTTGTCAGCTTTCTTTTATCTTAAATGTATTCTATACCATACTGACATAGTATTTGGTGTATACCTAATGTTAGAAGCTCATAATAAACTTTCACATATGCTTTGTTTTTCTGGGAGGAAGATGAATTACCCTAATCTGATATGGTTTAAGAACTCTACCAGTCTTGCTGGAGAAATTACCACAATAAGGTATGTAGGCTGTGTATTTGTGCTTTTTCATTGAAACTTGATTCTGGTTGGTTACCTAAGCTGTGGCAACCATAGGGCTTGGTTGAACATTAACTTGTTATAGGTATTTTGTTATAGAACTGGAATAGATGGTTGATCTTCATTCTCCTGTTATTGTGGTCTGAAATGAGGAAAGCATGGTGATAGTAACCAAATCAATTATGTTACAAGGTTTAAATATAAATGACACTAAACTCTTATTCCAGTACTCTGAAGAATGCCACTGGACTATTATTTCAGTACTGCGAGGAATGCCACAGAGTTTAGATGGCCAAAAGCTTGGTTGACAATCCTGGTGACTTATATAGGAAGACACACTTTCAATTTAATCACAAGGAAGACATACAGAAAGGATAAAAAGGTCTCTCTTTTGATCAGCCAGTTGAATAATTTTACTTCTAGGTAAGATATAATGAAATTTTGTCAGCTAGAGCTTGTATAGATGAACTAGTTTGCAATATATTTAAATTACAGACCCAAAATTTGGTGCTAATTGTTCATATATCTTAAGACCTTGTA
The DNA here is from genome assembly GCA_030762175.1 of Metallyticus violacea. NCBI lineage: Eukaryota > Metazoa > Arthropoda > Insecta > Mantodea > Metallyticidae > Metallyticus > Metallyticus violacea. The sequence continues at coordinate 353,648,270 of CM060846.1, read as the reverse complement.
AAGGAGTGTATCCCTTTTAACATTAAGAAAATACAGGATTTTAGAAATATCCCAAGTTCAGTCAGTTAAATTTATGGCTGGTTAATGAAAATACAAAATATTTACAAAATAAAATGTGCAGAGTGCAATAAAAAATACATTGGAAAAACGAAGAGGAATTTGGGAATCTGGAAAAAAGAACACTTTAGAAATATTCGCTTAAAACTAATTGATAAATAAGCAATAGCAGTGCACTTTTGGAATAAAAATCATGAAATTAAACCAGAGATAAAACTACTGAAACAACTTCATAACACAATAGAACTTTCCGCTTGGGAAACATTTTCATTACAAAAAATAAGGATAATTTGATGAATTTCGATTTCCCTCCAATGGATGAACTCAGCAAATTCCTAATAGAACCAACAGATGCCGCCACAAGAACATCAAGAGACCCAACCGCCACGTATAACAACAGTTTATCTACAGGCTGAAGATGGGAGGGATCACTCCCGAAACATATGTCCAGATATATAAACAATGTATACAGTTTTTTTCACACTAACTCCATTCACTTACATAAATTTGGAACATATGTTTCGGGAGCGATCCCTCCCATCTTCAGCCTGTTGACAAACTGTCGTTAAACGTGGCGGTTGGGTCTCTTGATGTTCTTGTGGCGGCATCTGTTGGTATTATTAGGAATTTGCTGAGTTCATCCAAAGGAGGGATATCGAAATTCATCAAATTATCCTTATTTTTTGTAATGAAAATGTTTTCCCAAGTGGAAAGTTCTATTGCATTATGAAGTTGTTTAAGTAGTTTTATCTCTGATTTAATTTCATGATTTTTATTCCAAAAGTGCGCTGCTATTGCTGATTTATCAATTTGTTTTAAGCGAATATTTCTGAAGTGTTCTTTTTTCCGGATTCCCAAATTCCTCTTCGTTTTTCCAATGTATTTTTTGTCGCAATCTGCACATTCTATTTCATAAATACCTGACTTTTGTTCTGTTGGCATGTAGTCCTTTACTCTGCAACCTAATAAGTTTTTTATATTAAAATTGTTCTTTGGGGCTAACATAATTCCTTGTTCTTTGAATATCTTTTTGAACTTATTGTGATAAATTGGGTGATATGTGAAACTTTTGAATTTGTACCTTTCTTTGGCACTTTTAAGAGTGGAAACATCTCTTATTGCCTTTTGTTTTTTGGTTTTATTGATGATTTTTATTACTGTGTCTTTGTTGTATCCATTAGTTTCTCCTATCTTTATGATATGTTGGTATTCCAATTTGTACTCTGTTTCTGTGAGTGGAATGTTAACTAATCTGTGTGCTAAACTATAAAACACTGCATATTTATGTGGAATGGGGTTAAAACTGTCATTTTTTATGTAATTTTCTGTGTGAGTATCCTTTCTATGAATTCCAAATGTAAGATAGTTTTCATTTCTTATGATTTTTACATCTAGGAAGGGGAGATATCCCCTTCTTTCTTCCTCTATGGTGAAATTTATAGATTTGTGCTGCAAATTCAGAAGTTTTAGTGCATCCATTGTATGTTTTTTCGGAATTATTGCAAATATGTCATCCACATACCTATACCATGTTTTGAAGATTAGAGGGAAGGCTTTGGTGATATGCATTTCAAATGAACTCATAAAAAAATCTGCTAGAAATGGAGATAACGGGTTTCCCATAGCTAGTCCCGAGACTTGTTGGTAATATTTTTTATTGAAAATGAAGTAATTTTGTTCAATGCAAATGTTCGTAAGTTTTATCAAGTCTTCAATTTCTTGTGTCTGTAGATCTAAGGATTTTAACCATTTCTTTAACATTAGCATAAGTGTATCTTTTGGTATGCTTGGGAATAAGGCTTCTACATCAAACGATACCATTATATTTTCTGCTGTAATTTTGTAATTTTGTATTTTTTCTACCAAATCTTGTGAATTTTTGACACTCAAACTTTGGTATTTTTTCAAGGATTTGAAAATGTCGGTTAATTTTTTTGCTAACAAGTATGTTGGTGAATTGATATTATTGATTATAGGTCTCATGCTGTTGTCTTTTTTGTGTAATTTAGGAAGTGCATACATTCTAGGTAAAACTGGGTTGCTATGTGTGAGTTTTCGTTTTTCGGTAGTGGACAGTATTTTTATTTCATCTAATGTTTTATTCAAGTTTTTAGTGCAGGTTTTTAGTGGATTCTCTGTAATTGGTTTATAATCTTGACCTTTTAACATGGTTTCTATCCTGTTTATGTAGTCTTCTTGGTTCAATATGGCGATTTTATTGCCTTTATCTGTTTTTGTGAATACTACCGGTTTTTCTTTTAGTTGTTTTATTATGTTTATGTAATTGTTGAATTTACTTTGGTTTTTTATTTTCTCTAAGGTTTTTGTACATTTCAATTTGATAAACGATTTTTCATTTTCTTTCAGTTCATTGGTGGCTATATTAATATCCGCGATGTAATCTTCTATTTTTTTGGAGAAACCTACACATGTTTTTAGGCCTTGGTTTAGGAATTTTAGTTCGTTGTTTGAAAATGTGGTGCTTGAAATATTAATTACGTTCTCTGTGGTTTGTGTAACTTTTTTGGGTACATTTTTGGTGTGAAGTTTTCGTAAATTGTTGAACTTCTTTTTCAATTTCTGATTCTTTGTTTTCATTTCGTTGGTTAAATTTTTATGCATATGTTGTTGTACGTTATCCCAAATGTGGAATCCTAAAGTCCTCGAAAGTTTTAAATGTAACTCATAACATTTTAAGTCGGTTTCACTTAGTTTTTTATATTGTATGCTTCTCTCTACTTCAATTACTCTTTTTTCAGCTGCTTTTTGGTGTGGGCTATTGTCTATTTTAACTGTTTTCCTCACGAATTTTGGTGTGATTTTATTTTTTAGGCACAAATTCAGGAATTTTATGTTAGCTACGATGTGTCTTTTTTTAGTTTGAAGTTTCCAAAATGTTTTTAAAATTTTAAAAGACAACAGCATGAGACCTATAATCAATAATATCAATTCACCAACATACTTGTTAGCAAAAAAATTAACCGACATTTTCAAATCCTTGAAAAAATACCAAAGTTTGAGTGTCAAAAATTCACAAGATTTGGTAGAAAAAATACAAAATTACAAAATTACAGCAGAAAATATAATGGTATCGTTTGATGTAGAAGCCTTATTCCCAAGCATACCAAAAGATACACTTATGCTAATGTTAAAGAAATGGTTAAAATCCTTAGATCTACAGACACAAGAAATTGAAGACTTGATAAAACTTACGAACATTTGCATTGAACAAAATTACTTCATTTTCAATAAAAAATATTACCAACAAGTCTCGGGACTAGCTATGGGAAACCCGTTATCTCCATTTCTAGCAGATTTTTTTATGAGTTCATTTGAAATGCATATCACCAAAGCCTTCCCTCTAATCTTCAAAACATGGTATAGGTATGTGGATGACATATTTGCAATAATTCCGAAAAAACATACAATGGATGCACTAAAACTTCTGAATTTGCAGCACAAATCTATAAATTTCACCATAGAGGAAGAAAGAAGGGGATATCTCCCCTTCCTAGATGTAAAAATCATAAGAAATGAAAACTATCTTACATTTGGAATTCATAGAAAGGATACTCACACAGAAAATTACATAAAAAATGACAGTTTTAACCCCATTCCACATAAATATGCAGTGTTTTATAGTTTAGCACACAGATTAGTTAACATTCCACTCACAGAAACAGAGTACAAATTGGAATACCAACATATCATAAAGATAGGAGAAACTAATGGATACAACAAAGACACAGTAATAAAAATCATCAATAAAACCAAAAAACAAAAGGCAATAAGAGATGTTTCCACTCTTAAAAGTGCCAAAGAAAGGTACAAATTCAAAAGTTTCACATATCACCCAATTTATCACAATAAGTTCAAAAAGATATTCAAAGAACAAGGAATTATGTTAGCCCCAAAGAACAATTTTAATATAAAAAACTTATTAGGTTGCAGAGTAAAGGACTACATGCCAACAGAACAAAAGTCAGGTATTTATGAAATAGAATGTGCAGATTGCGACAAAAAATACATTGGAAAAACGAAGAGGAATTTGGGAATCCGGAAAAAAGAACACTTCAGAAATATTCGCTTAAAACAAATTGATAAATCAGCAATAGCAGCGCACTTTTGGAATAAAAATCATGAAATTAAATCAGAGATAAAACTACTTAAACAACTTCATAATGCAATAGAACTTTCCACTTGGGAAAACATTTTCATTACAAAAAATAAGGATAATTTGATGAATTTCGATATCCCTCCTTTGGATGAACTCAGCAAATTCCTAATAATACCAACAGATGCCGCCACAAGAACATCAAGAGACCCAACCGCCACGTTTAACGACAGTTTGTCAACAGGCTGAAGATGGGAGGGATCGCTCCCGAAACATATGTTCCAAATTTATGTAAGTGAATGGAGTTAGTGTGAAAAAAACTGTATACATTGTTTATATATATATACCACTCCATTGTCAACAGCTTCGTAAGTACACTTATATGTCCAGATTTTTATGTAAGTGAATGGAGTGTGAAAAAAACTGTATTACACTGTTTATATATATACCACTCCATTGTCAACAGCTTCATAAGTACATTTAATTGAAGTTATGCTTTGTTACTTTAGTATTTTGACAATGTCTGAAACTTATGTAAATGAGTCTATTGACAGCAATAAATTTATTATTAAGTTGCTGGAAGTGATGTGGAGGAATTTTATAATAAGGTACTTTCATGGGCTACAGTGGACAAGAAATAACATGATGACAATAGGCATATGTAGTTTTAAGATAAAATTCATATGTTACTGTACTAATTTAGCTATTTTTGTGCAAGAGTGGAAAGAAGTGCAAATCTACTTATTTTATGGTTAATTTATTGAAGTATAAGAGTGTTCATTCATTTCATTATCATTGCTAGAAAAAAGAAATGCAGACTTTCCTATTTTTTGACAGTATACTGTTGTATACCAAGTGAAATTTCTTATGCTGTCTTTCAATTAGATAAATTTCTCACAAAATAATCTTTATGAATGCAAATATTTTGTAGCACTATGTTTATAGATAGTATAGATATGTATACCATGCATTTTATTCAACCATCTACCAGCTAATCAATAATGCAGATATATTTTCAAATGTTGGCCACCCAGTCAGCTATTGCATCCATGAGTAGCAGATGCTAGACTGGGGGATGAAAGTTCTTAAACAAAAGCTAATAAATCCTTAGAGCAAATAAATTGTCCCTAAATTTAGAAAAATGAAAAGGAATAATATTCATTACCTATAAATCATAGACCCATAATCATTAAGGATAAGAAAAAGCAGCAATCTCATAGATCAATCAAGAGACATGAAACTCCTCAGACCACAAACTGTTAACTGTCAGAACTGGAAAACAGATTTTGAACTTATTATCCCCAAACTTCAGCTCTGCATGTTATGCTGTTCAATCAGTGCAGAAACTTAGAATATTAAAAACATTAAAATTTGTTTATTTCACTTATTTTAATTAAATATTTATATATGGACTTATGTTAATGAAATTCAGAGGAAAGTAAACACATTTTCTTGTTTTATAAAATAGCTGTACAAACAAAATGTACTGATAACAAAAATTTATTCAACACAGATCTGGACTTTTCCCATGTGAAAATATATATTATTTTATATACAAATTTTTCAATTTTTATGATCTTTTGCTCTGGTATGTGACAATATAATGTGTTCCAGTCAACTATCTGCTGAAACCGCCACGGGTGGCCGAGGTCATTAAGTCTCGGACTCGTGAGCGGGAGGTCTGGTTTCCAATACTGCCAGGACCGTCCTTCTTGACTGAGGTTTTTTCCAGGTTTTCCTCAGTCCTCATAAATGGCAAATGCCAGGGAGGTACCCTAAACTTAGGCCTGGAACGATTCCTTCCTTAAAAATAAATCCTTTCCCAATGTATCATTTCATGTCACGTATCATCAGTGTCCATCGCCTGTGGTGCCTCTGTAGCAAAAAACGGGCATTAAACACTATTCAACTATCTGCTGGCCACACATGTAACATGTAACCTGATAATTAATCATGGCAATATCAATAACCTAACATATGATTAAATGGAATGCATGGTTATGACTATTTGGTGTAGCAAAGTATATCTCCTCACATACTAAATTATGAAATAGGTAATAAAAATTATATTTGGGTATTTTATTAAAAATAGACTTTAGTAAACCTTTACAATATGATAACATTAATCCATAATTTGTTTTTTAGTATCATATCCTTATTCATAATGTTGTTTATAAATAAGTATAATAACACATATTACTATATATATAACACAAGAACTAGAGAAGCAGATATAGATAAAGCTCTTAAATAGCCATACAATTTTCACTTATTTCGAACAACTCATGTTCTTCTACAAAGGCAGAAGGCAAGTGAAGGTGTAAAAATAAATATTGCATTTTTAGCGTAATATGGAAACTGATTAAACAAGCAACAAGAGGAATTTTTTTTTCTTTTAATTGGTTTATTTATGGATGCTCTTTAACATCTCAGGTGATCAGCGTCCCATTCAATTGAGGGCATGAAACAGCAAAAAAATATTTAACTTATATGGTTATATTTATTTATTTATTATGGATATATATATTTAATATCACATTTAAATAAACTTCTAACAAAATATTCATGAAACTTATAAAACAATGAACAACTATATCCAATTAAATCTTTTAAATTGGACAAATTTTGCTCAGAGGCCTCTTCTTTCAGGCTTGAGGTTCTTTTTTGTGCCATAAATGTATGACATGGGACCCATGGCTTTACTTCCCTTCCAAAGGAAGCCATACTTTAGGACTTTTACATCCAAAAAAATCCATCGATCCTGGTCGGGTTGAACCCGTGATCTTGGGTTTAGGAGGTCAGTATGGTTACCACTACACACCAGGACTGACACAACAAGAGGGAGAGATAATATATAATATATAGTAGTATATTATTAGTAACTTCATTATCAGTATGATTTATTCTGTTATAGGTGGTGAACCTGGTGATTACCGGGAGTTGAACTATGGCAATCAACGTATCCACAGTCTGGAAAATGGCTCCCTCATTATATCCCGTGCTACTCAAGAGCATGAAGGATTATATCTATGTCAAGCTGGCAATGGAATTGGACCGGGTCTTAGTAAAGTCATACGTGTTACAGTATATGGTATGCATAAAAATTTACATAAGTAATTCAATTTTCATAATTTTTAAAGTTGGAATATCAAGTTAGGATGGCTAAACTTTCTAATATAAAAATAGAATTTTTATCCCCTTTATTTGAAATGCAACTCTGTTGTCCATTAGTACTTATTGAAGGTTCTTTATTATGACCAATTCAGAGTTAGATGTACAGTTTTTTACAGCTTTCTACTTATTGTAAATTCACATTCTTTGAAGAAATGTTTATTTAGTTTTACTAGTCAGTTTATAACTAATTTTTCTCTTTCAGCATTAGGTTAGTGGCCATGAGAGATATATAAGAATCATCATAATCTCCATGGCCTTTATCAAGTATCTGATGAACCCATGAAGCTCTGGCAAGTAACTAATGCCATGAAAATGTCAAATCTCAGTTCTTTTTCTCTGTTCTAATATTTTTAATGAAATAAGAGAAGCATAATTTGGAATGCTTCCAATATACAGGAATAACAAAGGACAAAATTATTTTTATGCCTATAAGTTTTATGATAGAAAGTTCCCCTCTTTTGATATTAAGCAGTGCTTCTGAGGAAAGCTAAAGAAAGTGATATCCAGTATAATTTCTTGTGTCTGCTTATCAGCTAGCAGGTCTGGGTTTAATTCCTGGTAGGCACAGATTGCTTGGACGAGTTTATTTCTAGAGTTTGTCTTCACTCTTAAAATGAAAATTTCAGGTAACTTTAGGCACCAACAAACTACAGGTTTCAATTTTCAACATTAACTTATTAATTCCAGTCTTCTTTAAAATGAATAGCAGTCAATACATTATGTTAAAACCTTATAAAATAATAACAACAAGAAAGGTGGAGGAAGTGGCACTGTCTAGTAACTATCTGTTTTAGTTGTCATATTTTCCTCATTACACTTGGGAGCTTTTGAGCTTTATTGAGTGTTTACTTGCCTAGTGATAGGGGCTCTCTGACTGCACTAATAATAATTTAGCTTCAGTCAATAGTAGTCTAGAATTTAACAGTAGACAAACTCCACATGATGTGGTGTTGAATAGCAGCTTACCTGCAGCTGCAGGAGAGTTTATCAGCATTATTGTTGAACCCTTCTTTGATCTGCTAGTGGTTAATAAGGATATCATGGTGGTCTGTTACTGAAACTTGTGTCCTTTGATCTTGTTTCATATAACTTTTCTAAGAGCTTAATAAAGCTCTTCAAGATTTGCAGGTTCCTTATTTGCACACAATTATTCTCCTCATCATTCTTCTTCTTTTTATGCTTTGTTTTGATACATCTGTGAAATACTTTTTCCATACAGCTTTCTTAATATGGATTGCATCCTTAGTGAGTGTTCCTCAATGATGATCCTTAGGTTCCAGAAGTTCCTAGCATTTTCAAGGAATTTTTCTGAAGGGCATTTGTTTGCACAAAGATCTCAGCCATATGAGGTTAATTAGGATGTTGCTTTATATCAGAAATAATGAAATCCAGTCAGGAAAGCCAAGATTGATTGCTATTTGTTTTATTTACAAATGCTCTTCAACATCTTGGATCATCAGTATCCCATTCAATTCAGGGCATGAAATGGCTAATAAATTTTGCTCAAAGGCCTCTTCTTTCAGGACATAATGAAAGGCATTTATATAAAGAATTATTATGAAAGGCATTATAGAATAAAGCTCATCAGCTTTTTTTTGTTTTTTTCATTTTTTCCATAAATACTTTGTTTTGTTACAACTTAGCATCTTTGTTTGGTATAAACCACAGTTTTTAACCAAAGTTTGATGCTGTGATAGTGCAGGGTTGGGGGAGTTTGAACAGACATGCTACACACTCCAAACCAGTTTGGTATAAGGAGGTTGCACATGCTGTAGAGACGGAGCACTTGCACATTTTAAACATAGTTTGACACACAGTGATTGATCGTTCAGTTACAAATTGCACCTTTGCACATGTGCACGCAATTAAGGCAATATTTTCTGAATGTTTAAATAAATGCAGTCATATTTTTATTGTATTGAACTAAATAATTAAATAATTTTATTTTTTTAAATGGTTACATAAAAACATTGTTTTATTTTCTTATACTGATAGTTTAGCTAAAATGTAATGAACCTATTTGAGATTTACTTTATATGTGTTTAAGTAAATGTTTAAAAATGCAAAACATTTGTTTTCTTTCATTGTTTCATTCAAAGTTCATAGAAATATTTTTAGGTACTTTCATTAAACTTTGGAACTTTTACTGAAAATGCATGAAAAAAATGTCTTAGAAAGTAAATACCACTTTTAAACATTAATATCATTCCTGAAACGTGATTGGTGCTATGTAAAAATGGCTGCTTTCTAACATTCAGTGCACAACAGGCAGTGGCCACATTTCCCCTCCACCTTCCATCCTTAACACTCACCTGCAGAGTAGATTCCAGAGCTATAAGAAAAGGTGTGGTTGCCAAATATTTATTTTTTCTAAAACATTTTTCTACAAAGAAAATGTTCATAACCTTTTACATTGTCCTCATTAAGATCTTTTTAGTTCAAAGGATGACATCTATAACCCCTCCAGCCAGTATTTTTTTTTTGAATGGTGTTTAATGTCCATTTTTACTACTGAGGCACCACAGGCGGTGAATAATGGTGATACATGAAATGAAATGATATATTGGGAAGGATTTTTTTAAGGAAGGAAACGTTCCAGGCCTTAGTTTAGGGTACCTCCCCAGCATTTGCCAGTTATGAGAAATGAGGAAAACCTGGAAAAAACCTCAGTCAGGGAGGACAGTCCTGGCAGGATTCAAACCTCAGACCTCCTGCTCACGAGTCCATGTCTTAATGACCTTGACCACCCGTGGCAGTAGCCAGTATATATGAGAGATATGTGCCATAACCAAACTATTTGCACCAACTAACATTTTAAATTACCTGCACAATGCAAAATCTGCTAATTTCCTCTATAATCTATTGTTATTCATTCTGCTATTCTGATTGGTGAGAAGAGCCTAGAACTATATAAGGAATGTGTAGACAGGTGGAATCTGTGAGCAGGTGAATAACTAGTAGCTTCATATGAAAACAGAGCTCCAGGAAAACACTAATTTTGAAATTATCTTGTTCTTTGCTATATCATACATATATGTTACTCCTTATTACAAAAATAATTTTTAAAGAAGCTTTTAACACTGGTAAGTGTTGTGAACTTTTATAACAGTGATGTTTAATAACTAAAGAATTTAATATACTTGAGTTAAATTTGTAACACTTACATCACTTATTATTTAAGGAGCAAAGCAAGTTTCAAGAGCTAATCGCTACCATCCTCAGTTCCTGGTCAACTGCTGACTTTGTTCTTCTTGTTGGTTTGGTTTGTCTCTGGTGGTGGTTAGATAAACTTCTATATTAGGATGTCACTTGGCAGGATTTCAAAGTTAAAAACATGGTTTTTGTTCTTCCAGTTGTAAATGTTTTCCAAGATTGTAAGTTCTGTTTTTTCATATGATATTTTTAAGTAGTTTGGGATTCCTGTTAATACTATGCTGTTCCTTCCAAAAATGCCAAGCCACTACTGATTTTTCTTCCTGTTTTTGATTTATGTTCCTAACATGTTCTTTTGTTCATATTTTTATGTTTCTTTTGGTCTTTCCAATGTAGAGTTTTTCACAATCATTGCAATTTATCTGATATAATCATGGTTTTTTCTCTTGTGGAATATCATCTTTTAGTTTAGAATTTATATATTTTTTATGGAGTAACTGTTTTTAGGGGCTAAAATGATATTGTTTTTTTTTTTTGTGTGTTGTGTTTTTTTTATTGTACGTATTACAAATTTGCCTGAACTATATTAAATTCTTTAGTGTTTTAACACTGTATTTTTAATTTTAAATTTCAGCAGTATTTTTAACTATTTTTTCAACATAGGTTTGTAAGATTGAAAATACCATATAAAATATTAATTTATTTGATGACTATTATGTTTTAAAAAGTAAACATAGTTGGTTATAAACTTTTATGGTACTAGCTCATTAAAGTTAAGTGGTAGGAATTTCTAAACATATTTATAATAATGGGTCATTCCATGCCAAATCTAACAGTGTCAAACATTGAAACTGAGCAGTACTATGTAGCATAGGCAGTGGAGAGGAAACAGCAATTCTCATGTTATCTACATGAAAATAGCCAAATCAAATGATGTGGGTGCACTGGTTGTCATGAAATACATTTATATCATAAGCAAGGTCAGTCTACTGGTACTCTAGTCTGCACTTATTAGTTATGTCAGAAAGTGGCATATTGCTGTTGAATAATCAGAATAAACTGCATAATGCACAAGTGTAATGAAATCAAATGTAGCTGTTAGTGACATAACAGGAAAATACACAAAGAAAATTCTGCCTTCCTATGCACTCCAATGCTAGGTAAAAGGGAATAAGCATTGATGAGCAAACTTGGCCCATATCCAGCCCATTTGAGTTTACTGGTCCAGTGGTGAGCAGTGCTAGCTGCTGGCCGGGGGCCTTTGATTCTATCCCCGATACTTGCTTGGACATTTTCTAAACTAGGGAAGCCTGGAACAGGTCTACCATTTTCATGATGACAATTGGAAAACTACTCGATGGGGAGGTAGTATCCTAGGAACCCTGATGGTGGCCAGCAGGGTGCCAGTATGCTGATCACATAGCCCCCTATAATACTGCACTCTGTCTATGATATTGCAAGATGGAAGCAGAGAATGCAGCAGTCATGGAGTGTGATGAATTATAGTGACATAGAATTATTGTTATATCATATTTTTTTTTGATTGATTTATTTATGGACGCTCTTTAACATCTCAGATCATCAGCATCCCATTCAACTCAGGGCATGAAACGGCCAACAAATTTTGCTCAGAGGCCTCTCTTTCAGGCTTGAGGTTCTTTTTTGCGCTGTAAATGTATGACACGGGACCCACGGCTTTACTTCCCTTCCAAAGGAAGCCATACTTTTTTATGCCCGAAAAAATCCATCGGTCCGCAATCCCGCAATCTTGGGTATAGGAGGCAAGTATGGTAACCACTACACCACCAGGACCGACTGTTATATCATCATTATCATTATTATAAGATATAATATAATAAGGCAACATAGAGTAATTCACCTGATAGTGTATATAACACTTTGAAAATAATATCTTTGAATCATTTACTTTATTTGCCATCTCTCAAATAGAGAAACCTATCTAGATTTGTGCTGTTTTCATTTCTTTTAAGCACCTTAGTTGATTGAATAGTAGTATAGTCTTACATTAAAATATTTCAAGCTTTCTCATTTCACAGAAATAATAATTTATAAGTTGCATTTAATGAAATGCTTAAATATTATGGAAATAATTATATATAATTAAAAATAAATGACTAATTATTAAATCATATCTGTCCTTAAATATTGTGATGAAGCTAAAACAGCTACAACAGCATTGAGTATATTTATTGCCTGATTTAATCAAATAATCTGCAAATGTGAAGATATTTGACAATATATCTTTTCTTTTTCCTTCTTATTCAACTTTGTCTTTCCACCTTATTAGTACCATGATTTCTAATTTTCTTAAATTTCTCTGTACTTTTATCCATAGTTAAGGCACATGTTCCACATTGGACAATATCAAATGAATAACAAGAAAAACAGAGTGAATTTAATTTAGTCATATTATATATAAGTAAGTCTTTACTTTGTTTTACTATTTATAAAAATGCATTAAAGTTTTTCTTCATTCTTTTTAGCTGGGCCACGTTTTAAAGTGCGAACACGCCAAGAAATGGCACGCAAAGGTGAAACAGTACACTTGCGTTGTGAAGCTGATGGGGACCAACCAATGGATATTACATGGAAAGCTAAGGGTATTAGAGTTGATTCCAGCTATGATATGAGGTACTTACATCAGTATACATATAAGTGAATATTTATATGCAATGCAGCCATACAGAGCAGAGAATAGGAGCAAAACATAATTTAGAACTGTGTTAATACCATGTATCCCATTCAACCATCTGCAAGCTGATTGATAACAATGGGATTTATTTCATTGGCAGCAGGTGTGTAAAATGGTAGCAAGATTGTTTACTGAAATGCATGATATATTCAAAGATATATTTTCAGGACTGAGTGGGGAAAAGTAAATCATTCAATAAAAAATTACAGAACATACAGTGAAAATAATTTTTAACTGAGTTGATTATGTACCTGTTTGTGGAAAGTTAGTGTTATTGCAGTATTTTTTTCCTGTTTTAAATCGTATTCATCAAATAAACGTTAAGTTTAAGCAAGAAAATCTCAAACCTCAAAAACCGTTTCCACATTTGTCACATAAGATTTTTCCCTTTACTTTATATATTTTTTAATTAATAAAAGGCTTCCTTTTATGCTACTAAATAACTTGCAGTTTTAGATATCTCTAAATATTTTTTTTTACTTCTTTTTCACCATTTATTTCTTGAATTGCTGTTTATTTATAATCTGAGAATGGCAAACAAGATACAGTGACATAGTCAAGCAGTCAATTATTGAAGATTTTTGCTTCACATCGATAATGCTGCAGCTAAACTCTTGTTTAGAGGTTGGAGGGTTAGCTCAATATTGCATATTGCAACAGAGACAAGGATAATAATTATTACTTAATAATAACAGAAATGAGCCCAAGAGTCCATCAGTACCTGGGGTCATTGGCCTTTTAAGATAAGGGAAATCTAAAAAAAATTCTACCATAGTCCTGGGATTGAACTGAGAAAATTTAGATGAAAGATAAACAGTAATAAGTGGAAATCACTTGAAGAAGGAGAAGGAGACCTTTTCTTATATTTATTTTCATATGAGCTACAAACCTTTCAATAATTTGTCAGCACAAGATATAACATACAAATTCAAGATGATGATGAACCCTGACATAATAGCTCATGAGAGCCAAGGGATGCCATAGAGGGGTTAAATGGTCAGTGCAATCCCACCACTTTCACCGTGGCCTCTGAAATTGTGATTTTCTACCACTTCCTGCAGTTGTCCTCACAAGGCTGTCTGATAAACTTCCTGATTAGATCATTCTTAGGTGGGACTTCCAAATTCATTACATGTTGTTGATTTTTGGGTATAAAAATCCTTTCCCAAACAACAGTTGGAGAAAGTAGATGAGGATGAATGCAAGTGCATTCAAAACATATCCCAGATAAAAAAAAATTAGTGATTATCAGTGTCAAAAACCCAACCAAATGTCATATTTTAAGAATTCAGTTTATTCACCAATACCATACATAACAACCATTTGGGAAAGAATTTTTATTCTTAAAAACAAGCAACATGCGATGAATTTTAAAATCCCACCTCTGGATGACAGCTGCAAGAGGAAAAAGGAGATAATGATGAGGCAACAACAATTTGAGAAAGAGCTGAGGTTGAATGCAAGTCTGTTTGAAACATGCACAGGATATAAAAGAGTTAGTGAAGTTCCAGTATTAAAAATCCAACAAAGTATCATAATTAAAGGATTCAACTACCAGATCAATCAAGCACTAGTCATAGTGATATCCTTCTACTGTTAGCACTCCAATATGAGGGTTGTTTGATAAGTCTGGTAAATTCCCATTAAATGGCAAAAACTTTTGTTAAGTGGCACCATTGGTGGTAAAGGTGATTTGTGTAACAGTTTTAGAAAAATTTTCAGCCAAATGTAATGTTCATTGTTGGCAAATATCTGAAGTGATCAGTGTCACACTAACATAGAAAATTAAAAAAAAAAGAACTAGTTTTATAGTGTTTTACTAAACCTTTCCATTTAAAAGGTTGGACTGCAAATCATATCAAAGCAGAGTTGGATGAAGAATCTGTACCATCATCAAAGACCATTTATTTCTGAATGGAATGAGATGCAATGTGGTCAAAGAAGCACTGAAGTTGAAACATGCTCCAGTCACCCAGTTGAGGTTACCACAAAGGAAACCATTGAAAAAATCCATGCTATTATAATGCAATACCGCCAAGTAAAAGTGCACAAAATAGCTGAGACTGTAGGCATACCAGCTGAATGAGTGTACAATATCCTGCATGAATAATTAAAAATGAGAAAGCTGCGTGCACATTGGGTGCCGTGATTGCTAACAGTTGATCAGAAATGCATGTAGAAGAACATTTTAACACAGTATCTGGCACTGTTTAATTGCACTCTGCAGGACTCTTGCCTTGGTTCATGACTGTGAATGAAATTTGAGTCAATCATTACACTCCAGAGAAAAAAACCACAATCAAAATAATGTACAAAGATTGGTGAGAGTGTGCCAAAGAGGACAAGGACTATAATTAATCTGTGGTATAACACACTCTTATGCTTCACTTACTTTTAAATACAGTGGGACCGGTTTCGAAGGGACATCCTCTCCATCTTCAAGAGTCGTCAAATTGGTTGAAAATGAAGAGGATGTCTCTTCGAAACTGGGCACACTGTATTTAAAAGTAAGTGAAGCATAAGAGTGTGCTAGATGACAGATTAATTATAATTTACATTTAACAAGCTTCACTGTGTGAGTTCCAACAGAATTTTTTAAAAATATCTTATTTTTTAAAGTTCTGAAATGAAGGACTTTTTTTTTTAAAGGGTATAATTATGATATATTACTTGGAAAATGACCGAACCATAACTGGGCTTATTATGGCTTCCTTGCTGGATCATTTGAAACATGCATTGAGGAGAACAATGAGCAAGATTGGCACACAAGAAGTACTCTTTCACCAGGACAATGCCCCAGCCCACACAGTAGCAATCACTGGCCAAAGTGCATGAATTGGACTTTGAATTCATTCCTCATCTAAATTCTCTGGATTTAGCCCCAAGTGACTCTTCCTATTACAGAACTTGAAAATTTGTCTTGGTCGGAAGGAATTTTCATCAAATCAGGAAATGATTGTTGCCATCAATGAGTATTTTGCAGAGTTCGACAGATCCTATTTTTCCAATAGGATGAAAAAATTGGGAACTCTTTGGACCAAGTATATAGACATAGATGGAAACTATGTGAGAAATAAAGCGAATATTAAAAAAATAATTTTATGTACATTTTTACCAAACTTTTAAAATGACCCTCATATAAAGCCATTGGCAACCCAAATGATCAATAGCATGACTTCCCCAGTGGAAGCCCCCCACTCTTTAATTTTTTTTCTTGACCACAATTGACATGTGTTTTCAGTGCATTGATCATCTCTTACTCTAGTTCATAATGGTGCATCAACATTCATGTCCTGTAGCAGTTCAATGAAAAAAACATCTCCTTCCTGAACATGACAGTCCTAGTGCTTCTGAAAAATCATTTGCTGCACATACTTGCAATTGCCATACAACTGCCTTTGGATCCATCTGCTGCACACTTTCCTATAACTATTATCATGAACACATCTATGACTTATGTTGGATTTGAAGGTAATTTCATCAATAGTAACTCACTTACATCATGGATTCACTGCTCAATCTGCTGTTTCACTGACTGCAATGCTAACTGGTCTCCCACTCAAGCATTAATCATTTTCATTTTTGTCTTTGTTTTTAGATCGTTCCACCCATTCTTACCTCTTCCATGACTGGAACAACTTTCATTCTGCTGCAGATTTCAGAATATTTCACCCCATATGACCACATAAAAAGTATAACCCTATTCCCCAGTGCTTTTCAACAGCAGAGCAGCAATTTTTTATGAGATATTGCACAGATATTTACTGCTCAATTTATGGCCCCTATGTGGTGTATTGCTAGAGAGTCATTTTATGTTTCAAAATAATATATTTTGATGTAAATACAACTCCAAGAACTTTGAAATAAAATTTCTGTTATTTAATGACTTTCACTTAAATTAAAAATAAACAAATTCAACATTTTCACTCTCAAATGTGCTTTTTCCCCATTAAAGACACTATAAATATACCTATCAAGTAGCAGCAAGAACTAATGTTTGAATGTAAAGGATTTCAATGCAGACTTCTGACAGAAAAGTTGCCTTGTCACCACTGTTGTTTCTTGACTTTTTATTTTTGAAGCAACATTTTTCTTCTGTAATGTTAGTCTTCTTTCAGGTACTGCAGGGATCGTACTCTTCCTTTTCTTGGTTCTTAAAGAAGCAATTCTCTTCAGAATGTTTTGTACTGTTGCATTACTTGCACTGCTTCCAGTTCTTGCATTTACTTTTAAAATGCCCAAATAGTTGACTGTTGTAACACTTGTTTGAATTACTTTTGTTGTTATACTTTCTATTACCATTATTTTTACCTTTTTGGCTGTAAGCTTTAAATATAATGCTTTCTTCTTTGATGTTCTCTGTGCACAGCTGTTCTTTTTCTGACTACCTTGCTTTAAGAATCACCATGGTTCTGTGTGATGCTGGAGCTGAATCCCAAACACTTCAAAAATGTTTAAATTGTCCAGGCAAAATAGTTCGGATACTTGTTATTACCATATCATCACTGAGTTTTCCTTTAAGATAACTGAGTCTAAACAAAATGTTTTGTATAACATTTATGTTAGTCATCAAATCTTTTGAACTGTTTCAGGTATAGTTGAAAAAATCTGCTTGCAGCTGTTGCTTCTGTTGTGCTGACTCCTTATACATATTCTTTAATGTGTCATTCATTTCTTCTGATGTTTCACACATTAATATGTGCTGCTTAACTTGAAGATCAATTGCTCTTGGTATGTAGTACTAAGCGTTAGCATCTTTTGTTTTCCAGGCTTCCCTAACTTTTTCATATTTCTCATGCTGTGGCAAAACATTATCACCATTCACAATTTTATAAAGTTGTTTTGAAAGAAACATGAATTTTATTTCAAATTCCCATAGTGGAAATATTTCAGCATTTTTAATTTTTGCGATGTTTAATAGTTCATTTTCTTCATTGTTCATTGTCCTGGTTACCACCAACACATGTTCATTATTATTTTTCTAACTAATGTTTTTGTAACTAACACTTTTCCGGATTTGTATTCTCTTCTTCTTTGTTATTACACTATTTCTGGGCCCATAGCCTGTTATTTTTTAATTCTTGTTACTACTTATGTATTTTAGTGTTATTGGACCAGGTTTTTAATTAGCAATGAACAACAGGATGTTTCTGTTTTGTTAACGACTGAACAAGATATGATTGAGCTTTTATTAACTTACTAACGAGTACACACTTTAACATAAGCAACCAACTCTGAATCATCTTATGATAGGCAGGTTCAGCACAAACTATGAATTTTATAATTTATGGATAGTTATGTTGACACTGCAAACAGAGATATATGGTCAAAAAGTTTGCACTTTAGTATAAAGGAGTCAAGGCTTATATCTGAAAATTGTTGTAAACTTCAGCCATTCTCTATGTATTCACTCCACAGGCTTCCATTTATTTCTTTTTCATTTTCATGAGGTCTTGATTGTGAATTCCTCTGTCTGGGTTCCAAAGCAGATTTCCAGTTTAATAATATGTCCTGATCATTTGAAAAACAAGTTCCACAAAGAAAATTCTTCATATTTGTAAACAGGTGAATAAGGTGTATGGAATAAGATTTTATACCCCCACTGTTTGGCGAGAACAATGATGTCATGAACTGCATGAGACACAATACCCCTGTCAGCCTTAACAATTTCTTAATAACATATAAAACTTTTCAACTCTTTCTTATAAGTTGAACATTCAGTGCTATGGATGTTATTCACCAATTGCTCTAAATAGGGCTTTGACACATTTCAACATTGCAGATTTGACTGCAGTTTGTGACCAACAGATTCCCAGTGATGACAGTCTCTATGCCCAATGACTGACAGTGTTTTTATCCATTACTCTTTCTCTATACACATTTTTATATGCCTGCGAATATTAGTGATGGTCTCATTTCCCACCAAAAGAAATTTGACTACTGTTCTCTGTTTATAATGCACTTAGCCACTTTTTTGAAAGGTAACTGCATTGTTGCCACTTAGTAGAAGAAGATGAAACTATATGAGATTATATGGGAAGTTTCAAAGATACTACAGTTAAACATGCTGAGAAAAAGAAGATTAACGGTGGTTTGGTGAGCAACTGAAGATGGGAGAGATTCTCCCAAAACGCATCTTACTTTTATGTAAGTAAATAGAGTTTAGTGTAAAAAAATGAATACCTAAGTTTAGGATATATTACCACTCCATTGTCAACAGCTTCATAAGTACAATATGTATAACATTATTTATTAAAAACCTCATAATATAAGCATTTAAAAATAAACACCTAAAATAAATTCATGATAAGAATTCTAAGCTGAAATACAAGTGTTACTTAGATTTGGGTGTAATATTGTCACATATAGAAGCCAACAGTATAAAAATTAGCAGGCTTTAGCAAGATATTATAAAAGTAAAATGAAATGATTGCTAAGATGAGCATTGTAGTTCAAACTTATTTGTAGTTATTGCTGTTCAAAGTGGGAAGAGGATCAAGGAAGTTTCATTGCTTTTTTTTATGTGGGCCCAGTGAGTTTCACCTGCCAGGACTCAAACTTGGCTTCTACAGGGGATCTCCTTCTGCAAAATATTGATTATTATCTATTTTCCATTGCTTGTCTAGGCACCTGTCATCTCTGTAAGAATTTTTGTTAAGCACTATGCTCTATATTCCATATTGTTGCTCTTCTACCCATTTCCACTCTTCTTAATTTTTTTGCTATGAATCTCATTCCCTACCTATTGAATGGGTGACATTCTTGTTGCTCACTTTGATACATTATAATATTTACTAAAAATATCTGAAGAATACAGCTCTGATGGTGTCTTGATTCAGAAATGGATTACCTGAGAGGGCTCTAACAAAAGGAAATAAAAGATTTTAAAAATAAGAGAGGGAGAGAGAGAGAGTAGGGAAGGAAGATGAAGACACAGAGAAAGTTTGCTGTAGTGGAACAATTGTAGGCATGTGTTTGCATATATGCAGTCTTAATTCAGTTCATGTCAACCCATAAATTAGAAAATAGAAATATGACAGCATTCTTGTTAGTTTTAATATTATTGTATAAGTAACATATTCCAAACATTCACTAAAAATATACATAATAAAATAGTTAACCTGTGTTTTTACTCATGCTCTTGAACTGAATGACTATAATAATTATAAATTAAAATCGCCATTACTTCATCTTGTTGCTATAGGATGAGTGAATGCACACTGCATTTAGGTGCTTTACAAAATACTTTTTCTGGTGCTAGTATTCATATATTGAAATGACAATGATTTCCATATACGAGGTGCATCCAGAAAGTAAGTCCCAATCGCGTCTAGAGATGGCACCACTAGTCGGATAGGAATGCGCAGGAGTGGATAGGAAGTATGTGGGAATAATGGTTTCAGCCTTGTGACGGCCGTGGCTACCACGCTGTGCTAGGAGAAAATGGCTGCTCTGATATTGTCTCTCGCCAAATGCGAGGTTCGTGCATTCATCCGATTTTTGTACACTCAAAAGCAAAGTCCAGCAGAGATCCATCGCCAATTGTGTCAAGTATATGGACACGACATTATGTGCGACAGTATGGTAAGACGATGATGCAGGTCATTACACTGAAGGACGAACCAATATTCATGACGACGACCGTAGTGGCCGACCGTCCCAGGTGACGGCAGAAGCGTTGGAAAGTGTGCGACAAGCAATTGAGCAGAACCGGCGCTTCACAATTTCAGAACTTTCTTGTCAATTCCCCCAGATGTCTCGCTCGCTTGTGCACGAAATTGTCTCCCGGTGGCTTGGTTTTAAAAAAGTGTGTGCAAGATGGATGCCTAGGCAACTGACAAATGAACACCAAACCAAACGTCTGGCCGCAGCATTGACATTCCTACAGCGGTATGCAGAGAAGGGTGACGAGTTTCTCGACAATATTGTCACTGGGGATGAAACATGGGTGTCGCATGCTACACCAGAGACAAAACAACAATCAATGCATTGGCGGCATAGTGGTTCACCTGTGAAGACCAAATTCAATCAGACAATTTCTGTAAAAAAAAAAAAAAAAAAAAAAAAAAAGCATGTTCACTGTCGTCTGGGATCGACATGGTGTCCTCTTATGCGTGTTGTTATCGCGAGGGGAGACCGTAAATGATGATCGGTATTGTCAGACGTTGCATAAACTGAGGAGGGCAATCCAAAACAAGAGATGCGGGATACTGACAAGAGGTATTATGTTATTGCATGACAATGCAAGACCCCATACAGCCAACGCCACACGAAATGTGTTGAATAAGTTTGGATGGGAGATCTTCGACCATCCACCCTACAGCCCCGACCTCGCCCCAAATGATTTTCATCTCTTCCGTCTCATGAAGCGTTTTCTGGCAGGAAACGTTTCCACAATGACGCTGAGGTTCAGAATGAAGTAACTTCTTGGCTCTGAACATTGGTGGCAGACTCCTATGACTTGGGCATACAATTGATGGTGAACCATTACAATAAATGCCTCAACAATGGTGGTGACTATGTTGAAATGCAGCCAGTGAATCTATGTAATTATTCCAATAAATATTTCTTACTTAGTGATGCTTTTGTTCTGTTTATTGGTCATTAGGACTTACTTTCTGGATGCACCTCATACATTTATAGTGATATGTACATCCGTCAATTGCCTGAGTAGAATGAATATAGAACTCAACTTCTTTTTCAGAGTTTCTACACCAATATTAAATTCTATATATTTTGTCTCTGTTGCAGTGAAAAGGAGCATATATATAGTGTTCTTGTTACTTGTATTACTTTCATTGTTTCACGGCATTAGATGTTATATTAGCATTAGTGCATAATATTTCTTCTTTATTAACATTTCTAATGATTCAAAAACATACTATATAATTTGAGTAATGAGTAACTGACATTTAGACAATGTTTCTACATTATCCACCAGAGACAAATATACTAATGATTTCAAATTCTTCCATAAGTGTAAATCCAATAGACTTAAATGATATAAGCAAGAAGGTCGGGCAATGGGTCGACCTGCACTCCTTCGCTGTCCAGGAAGTCTTTGAGGCAGAAATACTGAAATGTGCAGGGGTGCCATCATGCATGAAATGATCAATAACACATTGGCCATAAAATCAGGTATGACATAAAGTCTCTGTTGGAATCTCTGCAATGCAATAAAACATCAAGATGAGACCTGTATTGAGACAGGAAGTATATATTTTGAACATTAAGGTAATGTGAAGAGTTGTAGGTCTCACGTCTCATAGAATTTAAAAAACACAGAATCCAAATATTTCTGAACCATATTGATATATGCTATGTTTTTTTTTTCCCCCTCCAGGTTATGGGTTGTGTTCCTAAAGTTACACCATAAATATTTCTAAACATCTCACATAATATTATAAATTTGCACAGTGATGTTCCAATGTTTACTATTTTGTGGTTACTCTTTCAAAACTTATCATGGCAAATATTTTCATATGAATTTGAAATATTAATATTAATTCTTTTTAAAGAGTAGTAGCATTACCTTTGTTTTTTTTGTTTTGTTTTTTTTTTTTTTTTAATGGTGTTTAACGCCTGTTTTTACTACTGAGGCACCATAGGCGGTGAACACTGGTGATACATGAGATGAAATGAAAAATTGGGAAAGGATATTTTTTTTAAAGGAAGGAAATGTTCCAGGCCTAAGCTTAGGGTACCTCCCCAGCATTGCCAGTTATGAAGACTAAGGAAAACTTGGAAAAAAAACCTCAGTCAGGGAGGACAGTCCTGGCAGGATTCGAACCCCAGACCTCCCACTCATGAGTCCGTGCCTTAACGACCTTGGCCACCCATGATGGTACCTTTATGTTGGTTGGTTGGCTGGTAGCTAGTGGCCATTGGGGATATTTATCATTTTTTCATAGTTTCCCAATAAAGAATTTCTAAATTATTTTTTATTTGTTTGTTGCTATGAAGTTGTCTGCATTTCAGTAGATGTTTTTGTTTCAGATAGTATTCACATCCTTACACAATGGGCAGTGGCTGTTGTTGACTAATTTCATCTTAAAGAGATGTTCTGACAGACAATCATGTCCAACAATTAAACAGAATTAGGCAACTCCAATTTTTCTTGGCTTCAATGAAAAATGTTTGAAAGTATTTAGATCTTCATGTGGTTTTCCTTTAAGTTTTTGTTGTTCTCGTTTAGTTATTAATCTTTTTATGAGTTTAAATTTTGAGGGAAGTTCTAGTTCAAAACATGGTTTTAATTTTATGGTGACTCCTTTTTTTGGTAAAGTATCAGCAATCTCATTCCCCTTCAATCCCACATGGCTTAGGATCCATTGTAAAACTACCTCTGTATTTCTGATCTGGATTGTATGATATGTTTTCTTATTTCATTTATATGTAACTTGGTGGGTAACTGTAATTCTTTATACTTTCTAGTTCTGCTTTAGAGTCACCTAAAATAACAATTCTTTTATTTATGCTAGTAAATTTTCTAAAGCTGCTCTAATGGCCATTATTTAACCATTAAAATTGTTTGCGCACTGTCCCAAAAGTATGTATTGAGAAAATTCTTCACTGAATATTCCAAAGTCTGCTTCTCCATTTATAAGTGATCCATCCATATATAATCTACACAATGTATTAGTCAGATAATAGTGTTTAGTGTACTAGGTGCTGTCATTCTTTATACCTCAGCTAGATCATTCTCCTTGGACATCATTGTATCTAGATTTAGTTTTACACTGACATCTATAATTTATAAAGAATCAGTCGGCATAACGACAGGTTTAGTGCTTATTTTGAAAATTTTATTTAAATCATCTTTCTGTATGTAATTTTTTAAAGTATGTTGTGTTTTATTCCTTTGCTGATTACTTTTTAATTTCTTTCCCAGTGTTGCCATTTTAATATCTAGCTCTATTTTAATTGGCAGGTTATTTGCTATGCTCTGCATTGCAGCAATTGGTGTTGTTTTTACCTTTATGTCTACAACATTGATCTTTATTGTCCAAATACACCTATTCATGAATTTGAGCCTATTATAAAGATATAAGCTTATTTCTCAGATACACAATGACTCTTATGGAGAATCTGCGCAGAGGTGCCAGGTCTGCCCTGTAGCGAGGAACATTGCACTTCCGTTCACAATCAGAATTTTTTATCATCGTCATCATTACTGTTATTAACCTTTTATTGGCTTCTGAGAGTAAGTGCTAAATTTTGTTGCATTCATTACTATACTCTCGAAGCATAATTTCTATTTACTTCCTAAAACAATTCATGCTTCCATTTATTAAGCTCTGTTAATATATATACATCAATATTTTAATATTTTACCTAAAACTGTGTATAGATATAATAATATCTTAATCAGACATGAATTCAACACCTAACAATCAGTCCTGAGATGCATGTTCACTGCCATCGTAAGAGTGATTGTCACTACTGGAGGAACTGATAGTTAACCTAATAATCAATGTCATTGCTTTCCACATATCTTCAATGTGTATTCAGTAATTTGACCACTGACCCCAGATGACTGATCCAAAAGCATAGGTTTCTTTCCTTTGTTTTGAAATTTATGGTATAGCATGAAACATGTCCCTTTATCTGAGTTCATATCATTTCTGTATGATTTAGTTCAAATGTTATGGAGGCAGCTCACAAGCTATTAGTCCAAGTTCTTCTGCAGTTTAGTTTATATAGCAGTATTGAATTTTTCTCATACTGATTTTAAGATGCTCAGCAATTCTTTTGTAAGACAATAATCTGAATAAGTGATATTTTTAGTCAGCCAATTTTTTATATCTTCCTTAGGGGTGTTGGAAATGGACATATTTCCTATTTTTTACTGTGATAACATGCACTGTCAATAACAATCACCATTCTTGGTTCAATGTAGGGTAGTAATTGGTTTTTGAATCATTGTTCAAAACTAGCACAGTCCGTTTCATCATCATAATCGGCAGCATATTTTTTTTTTGCTAAGAAAACATGTTTTGGTCCCTGTAACCCCATCACACCTGTGGCATGCAAAAGTATAAATCATGGTTCCTTAAGTAGTATAGATTTTAGACCAGTGGGCAATTTGTCAAAAAGAGTGTTTTTAAAAGCCTTGCATGTTTTATTCTTCCAAACCTTTGGCGCACTACCTTGCATTTACCCAACTTTTATCATAGTACAGAATGTTCCTTCCTGATTTCCTCATTTTATTTTATTTTTCATAAATATGAATGTCACCACAGTATATGATTTCTTTCAATCATTAGCAATTTAATTCCTCATTTTCAAAATCAAATACCTATTACAAGCACTAAAGAGTATAAACCAGCTTCTGCTGTACAAGATTCATTTGCTAACATTCTTACATTCTTGATGCTTTGTCTGCATACCCTTACACAGGCAATGTAGTCAGATTAGATCACATCTCCTTATGTTGCATTCTGTTCACCTTAAAGAAATTGTAGATGCATGGAAATATTGTTTCTGGGAACCCTTGAGTGATGATAAAAAGTATATTAATTCTTTCACTGTCAACTTTGTCATTAGAAAATTTTATCTGAACCTATGGAATGAAAATTAGCAAGCAACTACATTTTTCACTGCACAAATGAAAATCCATACACTTTGTTTCACAATTTCCTATTTATAAGAAATGTATTTTCATTTATTGATAAATTATAATTCCTTTAAAAACAAATGAATAATTTTGTTTTTCATTGCAATTACATTGATTTTAAGGTATGTCTCAACTTTTGAAAGGAAAAAGATGTCAAATTTGGGTTTCAAAAAGAATTAAAAATTTTGTTTAAAAAGTATAAAAATTTTGGTTTCAAAAAGAATTGAAAACTAAATTATTTAAGAAGTACATCATGAAATTAAAATTTGTGCTTGTTTACCATCATATTCTTCATAAAATTTCATACTGAAATGCATGTTCATATTTTATTTCAATCATATTTGAAATAGACAATTTGGAAACAATACATGTAATTCTTCCATAAAGAAAGCATGATCATAAAAGCTCTTAGTGTCTACAAAATGTGAAAATCACCATAGTATTACATTTAAATTCCAGAAAGAAAACATCCAGCTGTATGCAAAAGAAAGAGTATAAAATATATTTATGTACCCATGTATAAAAGAAGAAAATCATGAGTGATGATATATTAATTGAGACATAACATTCTAACAAATCTAGATACTATTATCATGATCCTTGCAGGTGTACAAATTACAAATATCCCAAAGAGATGATATATGATTAAGCATACACTGATAAGACAAACAGAAGATAACTTTAATTGCTTCATACAATTACTGATCCTCTTTAATCCTGTAACTTCTTGGGACATTTAGTCTTTAAAAATTAGCCCTAGTTCTAATTCTAGTTCTGAAGTTTAAATATGAAGGTAGGCATGAGCTTGGTGCTATGAACTGCACCAAATGCTTGAGTCAGAAAGTACAGTGTCTTATAAATCTCTTATATCTATGACTATATTTTTGGTGCTTTTCTGTTAACATGTCAAACATAATATGTACTGATCAAAAGTGTTACTATGATGTCACTTTGACTTACTTGTCATGGCCAGCACTACTAAAAGGTGGAAATGTTTAAGTAGTGTCCTTCAACAAGCAAATAAACAGACTCTGCTCTTAAAAAGATGAATGACACACAAATTCAGTTAAATAACTTTCAAAATATTGTCTTGTTGCACCCTTTTGCAGAATTGTTCCACATGCACACTCAAATTTGGATAGAAAAATTATAACTATGGTATTCTACAAAGTGCTTTAAACCCATTGCTTCCAACCCTTCATGTTTAAAGCATTTACAGCAATCTCTATGCACAGCAGAGCTCTGTACTGTGTGCTTGGAAATAACACAAATCTAAGTTGTAGCACAACAATTAACCACTTTCACCAAAAACAATTTTCACTTTCCTCATTAATAGCACTGCCAACATACATAAGAACTAAAATCAAGAACCATTTCATGGCCTTTATTATTCTTAGAGCACAAAATACCATCAGTTTAAAAAGTTTAATAATGCTTTCCTTCTGAACCAGAGAAAGACTAAACTGTAAATTACTCCATTTGCAAAGTCAGTCATAATAATTGACCCAATTAAAAACAAAAGAGCCTTAATGCACAAAACTATGTAAATGATATTGAAATGATTAAGCCAATTGAAATGAAAAGGAACTTTATGTTCAAAATTGAGTAAATGATAACATTACAACATCTAACCAAGCCAATTAACATAAAAAGGAACTTTATGTTCAAAATTAAGTAAATGATAACATTATAACATCTAATTATAACTCAATTATTTGGGGGGAATGTGGAAGAAATGTATCACAGATTATCACTTTTTATAATTAAAACTAAAGTTAGCAAGCTGCTTAAACCTAACCACTTATTTATAAATCCAAAAATCCATGACAACACTTAAACCTGGCCAATAAGTTAGTTTCTCAAGCAGTTGTATGAAAACAGCTATGACATACAACTTTACATAATGGATCACAAGAGTCAATAGTGCACTCACTATATCTTTTCCTCAGTTCATTAACAGAAATGTGCCATTTTTTCCTCATAATGGCTTGAAAAATAAAGTATTTTTGTTCAGAATAATGTGTTCAAATTTGTTTTAAAAAAGTTATATTAGAACAGGCAAAATATAACAATAAGCTAATTGCATCATTTTTATCTTTTTTTGACAATAATATAGATATGGTGTAAAGACTACTCGCTCTTCCCATGGCTCCTTGTCTAAGTTAACTATAATTGATGTGGCTCCCAGTGATAGAGGTGACTTTACATGCATAGGTAGTAATGCATATGGACAGGATCGTGCTACCATTCATCTCAGTGTTCAAGGTAATTTATATAGGTATAACTAATTTTGTGTTTGTTACATTATACTGCTGTAAAATGTTAAGCTTAAAATTTTTTAAAATGGACATGATTCTATGCTTCCTTCAAAAATAAATAATTATGATGGTTTATACTCTTAATGGTAATTTTGTTATTTTGTTTCAAAATAGTATACCAATTAATTTGCCAATTATTTTATGAACATTGTCATACTTTTTCTTAAACTGTTTGCACTATGTAGGATTGAAAATAGAAACATTTATTACTTTGTAAAATAAACATTTATTTTTCATGCACATTTTCCTTTGGCATAACAGGAATTGGGTCTAGACAGTGTTCAGAGTACCTTCTATTTGAAGAAGAAAGAAGAAGAAAAAATAAATATTTTCATGCAGAGGGAAATAAAACAATCATGCCATCCAAAAAATGTTTATGGAGTCCTTTTGTTTCAAGACCAGTTACACATCTTCCTCTCAAAGTATAAATGAACTGAAACTTCAAGTTGCAGATAAATAATCTCAGAATATCAAGCATTATATGTGTTGTTATGCAAAATAGCACAAATGCTAGTTAGCAAGGTCGATAAAATGTCAGTAAGTATTTGAAAAAACTGACAAGATTGTAAACAGAGAACATTTATTGGAATGCACAGAACTGAGGAAAGCTGCACCTGACAGGAAAATACACAAATTATATTGGCTGGCCAAGGAAAAATTGATGGATCAAAATCCTGCACATTAGATAAACAACAACAACAACATTTGAAAAAACTGATTACTCTTGGAAAATTCAGATGATCTAAATAATTTCCAAATGAATTTTCAAGATTATAAATAACATATACCAAATCGGGAATTATGACTCTATGTAACATATAAATAATATTGCAACATCTTTTGCTCTATATATGGCATAAACCTTCTCAGATAACCATTGTTGAAAATGAATAACTTGAAAAGGAAAAAATCATCAAGAATCTAGGTAGTTAGGGACAAAAGACTGTAATATATATGATGTATTATAATAAAAAATTTAATTAATAATCAGCACATTAACACAGCAATTTCAGTAATGAAGACTATCAAGAGACAAAAAGACCATTCAATATTTATATGGTAATAACATTAGATATCCTGAATACATATTTGATGAACATTAAATGGAAAAATGATTATGGAGACAATTTGAGGGAGGACTTAAAAGGAAATATCCTGCTATTACTCTCTTGTGTCAATCAAACCCAGAAGAATGAAAAAAAATATTATGCTAGAAACTCAGTTTCATGCACACAGAAGTATTTATTCAAAGTGGCATCTACAGTTACTCAGCTACGTAATGAAGTTGATATTTTTAATGTACTGAGGGATTGTTAATGCAAATTACATGGACATTAAACAAGTTTGGAATGATTTCACATCATTGCAAATGGCATTATCTCAACATATAATTTCATTTTAAGTTGTTAACAACATCAAAGTATTTAAAATATAAAACTAAAAACAAAACTTAATGATGTGAGTAACAGAATGCAAATACATAAAGATAAAGATAGCCTATTGTGTCCCTTAAGGGCAAAGGCCTCCTAACAAGTAGAGAAAGATAGCTTTTTCCTAACATGGTGAGCTATTCTACACTAGTTGTTTGTATCCTGTTTAAGACACTCTGATTTGTTCTTTGGTTACTCCATTTCTCACTGCACTAGTTCCTTCTTGAGAGATTTCCATTTTTCTCTTCCTCTTACTAATCTTGACCAATCTGGACCTGCATGTTCCTTGAAGAAATCTGTCCATCTTCTTCTGGGTCTGCCTTGTCTCCTTTTTCCTATCCAGGGATCCCACATGGAGATCTTGTAGGTCCACCTGTTGTCCTGCATTCTTGCAACTTGACCACCCCATTGCCATTTGCTTCTGGAACTATTTGTGTGAAGTTTGTTGTCTGAGATAACTGATTTATTAATATTATAGGTATTTTGTCCCCATCACTACGTCAGCGAATGAACCAACGAACGTACGTTCCTTTTCCTCTTCCTCCCTTTCCTCCAGACAGACGCTTGGTTTAATTTCCCAATGTAGGCTACCTGGAATTATTTTTAATCCTTTCCAATAGCTCAGGTCATCAATCACGATTTTAATTGCAACAAACAGGGCTCCCAGGATTTTGCATTACATTTTTTTTGCCATATTTGAATTTTGTTCTTTTGTTTTTCTGTTATTGACTATGTCTGGCACCCATATAGTAATACAGGTTATACACAGGTTCCAGCATCAGGAATCTGATTTTCTTAGTTAGTGTTTGGTTTAACAATATAAACTTAAGGGCCCAAAATGCTCTCCAGGTTAATAAGAGCCTTTATACTTCTTTTTGCATTTTATCATGGAGGGAAATCTGTTGTCCTAGGTATGTATATTGTGTCACATATGTGAGGATTGTTTCATTTATTTTTATCTAGGTTTGAGGTCTGTTTGAAATTTACTGTGTCTTCAGTTTGTTTAGTGACAGCCCTGCATTTTTGTTATGCTCACATAATTGCATAGTTTGTAGTGCTTTTGGTTTAAATCTTAGATTTGGTAAAAGAGTTGGGAGAGATTGGATCACCCTGGAGAACTCTTCTTTCTAATCTGAATGGTTGCCCTTCTTCTTCTGTTTTTACTTTCGGGAAACTTTGACTATAGATTTTGAGTAGGATATGAATGTGTTTGGCCTCTATTCGTTGAGCTACCAGAGCATGTAATATGCTTGTATGTTCAACTGAGTCAAAGGCGTTGCTATAGTCAATAAAGGCGAGATATAGTGTTAGATAGAATTCTTCTGCTTTTTCCATCAGCTGGTTTGTAGTTTGGAGATGGTCTATTGTGCTGAATCTTGTACAGAAACCAGCTTATTCTGGTGGTTGATTTTCTCCAGAATCTTTGTTGTTCTAGTTAAGATTTTTGTAAAGAATTTGTATATATTTGACATCAGCCTTATAGGTCTGTAGTTGCCTATATCATCTCTAGTGCATTTTTTGTGTAGAAGGACAATTATACTGGTTTTCCATTGTTTAGGTATGTCTTCTGTTTTTAGGAATGCAGTGAAAACTTTGGTGATTTTGGGTGGTGTTAGCTGGTCTTCTGCAAGCTTTAGCAATTTGTTTTGTACTCTTTCTTCACCTGGGGTCTTCCCATTCTTGAGCTCGTTAATGGCAGTTCCAACTTCACTGTGCAGGATAGATAGAGATTGTGTGTTTGAGATATTTGGTATCTGATTCCTGGACTGAGTTGGGATGGAGCTTGAGCATAGGTGTTTATAGTAGTCTGTAACTGAATTATGTCTTTTCTCGATGTTATGCTTTTCCCCTCTGGACTCTTCATTCCAAGTATCTATTTCTTTCCTTTGTTCAAATTGTCCTTTGCTTTCTTAATTGATTTTGACTAATTCCATAATTAGTTTCATTTGTTTTGTGTGGTAGTTGTGAATATCTTTCCTTATTTCTCTTTTGATCCTTTTATCCATTTCTGTGTACTCCAATCAATTTTATTCTTATATTTCTCTTGTTAGTTGTAATTGTGCCCTGCATTTGATCAACTGTATAGTGTATATACGCAGTTTTTCCCTGTTTTTCATGTTGGAGGTTATCTTGAGGGTCTCGCTGTTTGCTTGCTTGCTTTATAGTTCTTGGGTTCCTTTTTCTGTGTTAAAACTGGTCTGTATTAGTAGTTCTTGCTGCTTGTATTGGAGATCTTCCTTGTCTATGTTTTCTGTACTTATTTTATGTGTTTGTATATTTATTCTTCTTCTTTTCTTCATCTGTATTTTTTTCCATACTATCCTGTGGTCCATGCTAAATTTTAGGTCGGTTACCGCTTGAACATCTGTCATGTCTTCAATTTTTTTACACAAAATGTAATCTATTGCATTTTTATCTTGCCATCTGGTTATCACCAGATGAGATGGTTTTCTGAAAAACATATTTTCTATTTCCAATCTATATGTTGTGTGAACTAGATCATTCTTTCTCCTCTCTTGTTTCTAATCCCTAAGCCATGTGTTCATACTGGTTCTTTGTCTTCATGGCTTCTCTTACCCACTTTACTATTCATATCTCCCATAATGAATTCTTTTGTGACTTGTATTTGTTCAGTGGTGCCTCTTAAGTTGTTATAGTACTCTTTCAGTTCCTCTTCACTGCTAACCTCTGTTGGAGCATACGTTTGTATGATTGTTGTTGTGTAGTGTTTGATAGCTAGTTTTACTACTGCAATTCTTTCTGCAATTCCCACTACTTCTTGTACCATGTGTGTTGTTGTTGTTGATCTAATGTGCAGGATTTTGATCCATCAATTTTTCCCTGGCCAGCCAATATAATTTGTGTATTTTCCCGTCAGGTGCAGCTTTCCTCAGTTCTGTGCATTCCAACCGGTTAGAATCTTGTCAGTATTGCAGATCTTACATGTGTTATCATTCATAAAACCAAATCTGTGTACATGTTCCGCCAGACAATCATGTCTGGGATAAAGTAGCCTGCCTCCTCATGGTGTCCCCTGGTTAATGCAAAATAGGCTACAACGTTGTGCAGAAGTCAGCCAATATAACTTGTACCATATGTTTTAATCCTTTTCTGATTATGAAACCCACTCCCTTCTGGCCACCTGTTTCTCCTTTATAATAAAATAGGTCGCCATTTGCTTTTTCAATTATGGTTTCCCCTATCCTTCTCACTTCACTTAGATCTAAAATGTCAAATTTGATAAATTGCAGTCCACTTTCTAGTCCTCTGTTCTGAGCGTCTGTACATTTAATGTTGCTATTATAAATTCCTGTTTTCAGTTTATTGTTTGTTTGGAGTTCTTATTCATATTCTTATTGTGAGTGAGTGGTTTGTTGTTATTGTTGGGGTCATTATGGTTTTGGTACTTGAGGCAGCATATTCCAATTTACCCACTGGCCCTTTAGCATGATTTTCTTATATCCTACCTTCACGTTGTTGCCTTTTGCTCTCTCCTTCCTTGCTAACTTCTTAGTTGGTTCTGTATCAGCCTTTCTTGGGCAGTCATATCATCATCAATGCACCGCCACGGGTGGCTGAGGTCGTTAAATCGTGGACTCGTGCACGGGAGGTGTGGAGTTCAAATCCCGCCAGGACCATCCTCCCTGACTGAGATTTTTTCCAGGTTTTCCTCAGTCCTCATAAATGGCAAATGCCGGGGAGGTACCCTAAACTTAGGCCTGGAACGTTTCCTTCCTTAAAAATAAATCCTTTCCCAATATATCATTTCATTTCATGTATCACCAGTGTCCATCGCCTGTGATGCCTCTGTAGCAAAAACGGGCGTTAAACGCCATTCATTCATTATCAATGTAGCATTTTTCCCCAACGAGTTTGTGTTTGTTCCTCATTATGTCTGTTTTGTCTTCCAAAGGCCAGTTTGACTCTGAATAACCCTTTGCCTAAATTATCTTTGCATGTGTACATGGGTCTGGTGTATGGATTATGAAATTCTATCTTAGCTAGTATTTCTTTTATTTTGCTGGTTATTTCCTCATATTTTTCCAGTTGCACATCTTTGTTTTTTATTACTATGTTGTTCTTTCTCTCCCTCCTTTGACTTCTCTCCTCTGCCCCCTCAAGTTAATGCAATTTCTTTTCTATGCAGCTGATCTTCTCTGCCATAGTATTGTCCTAGTTATATACTTTATTTTCCATGTTACATTTTTCTGCCATTAGCTTATAAAATCCTTTTATTTCCTCTCACAGAAATGCTATTTCTTTTTTCATTTCTGTTTTAAAATCCTCATTGTGTTTCTTAGGTCTTTTAATTCTGTTAAGATACTTGTGAACATAGTTTGAATGGTTTGCTTTTCTTTGGAGTCATCCTTGCTATTGCTTAGTTGTTTAGTTTTCCTCTGTGGTTTTGTGTGTCTGGGCTTCTTCTTGGTCATTTTGAGAATTGGTTGTTTTGTGATTTGATCTTGCTTCCTGTGGAGGATGGTTGTCTTCTCCTCCTTGAGAAGTTGTTCTTTTGTGTTGTTCCACTGTAGATGAGTATTGAAAGTCCTGAGAAATTTTATTGTTGGTGCCGCTCTTTGATGCCAGGGTTGTTGTGCTGAATTTCCCCAGTCTGTCCCCTATATGGTGGTGCTCTCTGGCAAGTTTTCCAGAACTTCTTTTATGTCTGTGACACGTAACTTCCTTTGCATCTTTCCTGCTTCTAATGGACTGGTCTAGCTTAATCTCATTTTGCCTCTCTTTTAGTATAACCTCGCTTATATTTCAGTTGCATATAATGTTGTGTAGATAGGAGGTACTTATGGGTATTTTCTTACTAACACTCACTGGTTTTCCATGTTCTTCTCTGAACTTTTCTTATGATCTTCTAACAGTTATGCTGCTTTAACTTTGTATTCACTCCGATATCACCATGTTGCTATTCTGACCATTTCAATATGGCTGCTCCCTATGGCTCAAATGAATTTTATTAACACAATGAAATATTGGAAACATATTAATTTAATATTTATTTTCTATTAGGAGCACTCTGTAGAACAATCCTTGCAACATGCTAAAGTGTTCTCAAGTACATTTTTAATAGAGATTTTCCAAGTTTATGGCAACTGTTATACATTTCATGGATGTGGGATATAGGAGGGTTTAACTGAATGTGTATGGAGGAATACTTTTCAGTGTGAAAATTCTGTAACATAATTTTGTGGTGTAACAGTTTTTATGATTTTCATGTCATCTGGCAAGTGACTTAACTAATGATAAAAAGGTATAACTATTCTCATTTTTCAAGAAGTAAACATTTCACTTGAATTTCACATAATAACATATACTGGCAATATATTTAATAATTGGGTTAAATAATCTCTCAATCCCATTTGAACCTTAGACTTCCATCCTCTGTGAAGTGTAATCTTTATTCAGCTCTTCTTTCTTGCTCTGGTTTTATGTGTTAGTGTTAGGCTTAGATCACTAATCTGAAACTATTATTATAATTTCAAACTTTTTCTGGGATGAAAAGATGGTATCTTTCACAAATATTTTCTATTCATTTTGTCTTTTTTGTGTATGAAATTTCAAAATATACTACAAAAATTGATAATTCTATAAGTTTATACATAAGACTACCACATTTTCCTATACTTGATTTCTAAATTTCTCATTGGAGAATGAGTATATTGTTACAGCTTCAGTATCCATTTTGTTAAACATAAGTCTCATTTAATGGCAATACTTTAGTTTGCCTCTTAAGATCAAAAACAAATTAAGGCTCTTGCATTGCAATTTGTGTTATGAAGCTTTGTTATATGCAAATAATTATTGACTTTGAATAGTTTCTTCACTAACTCTTCGGATTCCTGATATGTTAAGCAGAATAAGCTAGTATTTATTTTAAGTTTCTTATAACATTCATGAATGAAAATTAACATTTTTAAATCTTCCAGTCACTAAAGGAAGCATTTACAGGACAAATAAGGATTGTATGCATCCTCCTTTTGAGTCGGTTGGTAGCCAAATGCAAAAGCAGATGATCCAGCTTTGAATCCTATTTGGGTCAAAATACCTAAATGAAACTTTTATTTGGGATATTCTTTATCCCATAGGATAAATGTAAGTTTTGGGCTAACTTAATACAAATATTATACATTCTGCATTATTATCAAAACCTGCATTTGCATTATCATCAAAACCACCATTCTAAGGACCTAGGCAGTTACCATGAGATGCTAATAGTAAAACTTCCTCCTATTGATATTTAGCTCCTATTTACCATTTCTGTTTTGTAAATTCTTGTTTTTCATAAAGATATTGAAACATACCTTGAATCAAGCTTAACATAGTTGAGTATGCTGATAATTTATTCTTACCTTCTCTTTAACATTACTTATATATATATATATATATCTAATAATTATTTGTGCACTTGTAAAAACACATAAATATTTTATCTACTGGAGATTTATACTCATTTTCACTATGTTGATTCCTGAATACATTAGAATTGGAAACATAAATAATTACTCGGACAGTAACACGATTATTTGATTATTACATTCTTCCATCATGGCTCGTACATCAGACAGATACTCTGTGCAGCAGTTTTATCTGAAAACTGAATTTTTTTTAGATGTTAAAGATAATGCTTTATTTTTTGTTTCATTTGCAAATTTCCAGGATTAAAACTCTTATTTATATTTTCAAAGTACCTTTAGCTAGGCTACAGTTTTTATCTCAATCTATGTTATGTTCCACATGAAATATATCAGCTAATGTATGTTGTGGATGTCTTTCTGTTATTATTTCTAATACTTTCACTTCAATATTAGATAGTACAAAATTCTCTTTCATCATGATGGTGACTATAGAAGTGGAAGGAGTGCATTAATTTGTATTTAAGTATAGAAGGTACTCTTTTATCTCATCATGCCACCATGCATAGTTTCATGTAATATGTGAGTTGCATTCTGCACTAATACATTAATTTTTGTAAGTATGTTCAAAATTTTTCAGATTACACTATAAATCAATAATTTTCGAATGCAGTGGCTGTGTAGGCAATTTGTTCCAGCAATTTATAATTCAACAAGCTAATACATTATAACCAATGGATTTAATGTCCTACATTTTCACGATGTACTATTGGAAAGTTGTTTTGAACAGTACAGAATAATAAAATTATAACCTTTGAATGCTAATCTCAGGTGCCACCAATCTTTATGGAAAAAAGAAAAATAAGAAGAAGTTGGTCCTGGTGGTTCAGTGATAGCCATACTTGCCTCATAGACCCAAGATTGCGGTTCAATCCTGGCCTGGGTCAGTGGATTTTTTGGGGCTTAAAAATCCAAAGTATGGCTTCCTTTGGTCTTGTGTCTTAGATTTATGGCAAATAGGAAAACCTCAAGCCTGAAAGAAGAGGCCTGTGAGCAAAATGTATCTGCCATTTCATGCCATGCATTGTTTGGGACACTGAGAACTGATATATTAAAGAGTATCCATGAATAAACCAAACCAACAAATTTGAGGAAAGAAAGTATAAACTTCATGCATGTTCCTAAAACACCATTAACACCATTGATGGGTACAGAAGAAGTCAAAGAATATGCTTCTATTAATGCATTAATTGTTAAACTGTACAAATGTTTTATAAGCATTGGGGAAGTTACTGGTAATATTACAATCTTTCCTGAAGTTATAATAAAAGTAAAATAATATATATAAAAATCAAGAAATTAGTATAAACCTACAGGATTGATTCAAATGTTCAGAGTGATTTTTATTAATTACTGACCAAATATTATAATTTTCACTGAAGAAACTATTGTTAAAAATACATTATAATAATAAAAGAAGAAATTACATATCTCTGAAATTGGTAATAAACAGACTGATTAACAATTAAGAATGAAAGTCAACTAACATTCACTGTATAGAATTTTCACTAAGCTCTCTTTAGCATTGGAAAAAGAAGATCAATATTATCTGCAGTTTTCCTCAGAAATAAGCATAAAACATAAATGTAAACAAAAATTTAAGTAATGTTTTAAGAATTAATTGAGATAATAAAATTCAGAAACATAAGTAATTGTAATTGTTATGCTTGCATACACAAACAAGGTGAATTGCATTTTCATTAATAAAAGAAGAAAATGAAAAAAAAAATGCCTTTTCATATTATTGTACAACAAGGAACTTTACAGGGCATCTATTCTACATTTTATGAAAGGTTTATCATCAGTGATAAAACAGATACAAAAGTAAAAGTTATCTAACAAAGATTTGGTGCACTTACATTCCATCATACAAATTGAGCAGATATTTTAATGATGTAATATTCAAGAACTGAAGCATTTATTAGCAATATAGTTTGAGATAATATGAAGTCAAAACAAATGAATCAAGTGTGTGATAAAAAATCTTTAACGGAAAACAATTCTTCCATTTGATATACCTCATACATGTTAAAATACCAAGGTATGAAGCATTTACTTAAAAATTTGCATCAAGAACAAAATATATATTAGCTTGATACTTTGTGTTGCTTGAGAAATTTGTTTTAATGCTCATTAATAATAATTTGCAGAGCAGTAAACAAGATAAGGTGCAAAAATGTGGTTAAGAATATAGTGCACTTATTCTTCTAATCACAATAATAAAGGCTCAACTAACTGCTAAACATTCAATATGAAAATGAAGACAACTACAGTTACCACATTCCAATTTTCACTGCAAATATGTGTCCCCTTCCCACACAGAAAGGTAACCACATGTGATGCATTTGATTGTGCATTTGTCTAGTCCAATGCAAATATGGAGGCCCCAAACCCAAATCTTGCTAAGATGAAGCTGTCTGGTTGAAGTTTCTAATTGGGATTATTCATTATTGGGTAGTCTTAAATGCTCCTTTATGTTATTCCCTGGGAGGTAGAGGAGTCTAGTAGAATGTCTAACTTTGCTACCTCCATCTAATGCCAAGAATAAGAAACTGAGATGTGGCTATATGGTTCACTGGGCCTACATCTTATATGGGAGAATTTAATTAGCTTTATTTTTTAATTGCACTTAATTACTAAACTTATCTGACACCAAGTTATCTTTATAACCATAATAAATTATTCTGGATTTAAATTTCAAGTTTAAAAAGCAACATTTTTCTTTAAATCATATTCCGATAGCCTGTAATCATTGTGAATATCAAGGCAGTTGATATAAGGCTTTTACATAAATAAGAAAATTAATTACAACTAAACACAATACTATATTAATTGATATCATTGTATGATTCAGTTGAACTACACACTCTTAAAGCTTCACTTACTTTTCATAAATGTAGGAACTGGTTTCCAGAACATTTATGAAAAGTAAGTGAAGCTTTAAGAGTGTGTAATTCAACTGAATCATACAATGATATCAATTAATAAGATTAGCTTTACTGCAAGTTCCAATTTACATTTAAGTAAACAATACTATATGCTCATAAAGCTCCTAAAGATTTAATGCTGGGCAGTCATGTTCAATCAAAAGATTGCAGAACAATCTGAAATTACATTTCATTCACAAGATGTGTACATAGAACTGCAAAACTAAATATTAAAAACTTAGCTTTCTAAATAGGCATTTACAAACCATAGAATCAAAAAAATGTGAGGGGTACTAAAAACTTTTCAGAAACTCAATCACGAAGTCCCAGAGGAGCTTTTTTCTTCATAAATTTTCAAATTACTCTTGTTAGCACTGCATTAATACATCATGCTACTTGTTTTCTGACACTGCAGCCAGTTCTTCTTCATAGGCTGTGACTGTTTCTTCAGGGCTGGAAAATGGCTTACCTAAAAAGTGGTTCTTAACAGCTCAGAAAAAGAAGTCACCTCATGTCCGGTTATGATTGTGAGGTGGATGCATCAAAAAATTTGCTTCTGTGCTCTCTAAAAATGTCAGTGTTATGTTTGCAATTTTAAGCAGAAATATTTACATGAAACAAAACATGTTTCATAGCCTAATTCTCAGCTGCCATTTATGTATTTTGTTGAATGCTTGGAAAGGCAGACTTCATCATACCACTTTGCTGTAATTGTTTTGAACAACATTTGCCAGATTGTCGCTGTTAAAAAGAAAGTGGTGACCATTTTTTTCCAGCAGTCCTTAGCCTTCAAACTTTCATAGGTGACTCATCATCAGGAAAATCCAAATGGAACTGATAGATCCACCTTTCATTTTCCATTAAAATGTCACATATTTATTTATTTCCACAGAGGCTATGAAACCTTCATGGAAATGTGTCTACACAAGATATAACATATACAATTATACTTGTATAATTGAATACTTATGCATTAAAAATTGACATATATATAATTCGTAGTAAAGTCATTGGCCTTGCCAAAACATTAAATCTTACAATTAATAAAAGAGAAAAATGGAGTTAAAATGAATTCAAATTATGTAATGACTAATTTATTAAAAATCTCTTTAAGTGTATATTAAATGTATTGACTCTCATTAGTTTACTCTTGTGGAAGTTGAATGTAGAATTTAGTACCCATTACGAATGGGGCATACTCTAAATACTTTGTATAATGTCCTACCCTATATAAATAATATTTATTTCTTTTAGTATGACCATGCATTTTCAACTTCTTGCATGTGGATTTTGTAATGTACTTAAGTTTTCAAATTGTTGATCATTTAGGTATTTCTTGGCATCATTCTGTTCTGCAGAGTTTCTGCATTTCAGTTAAACTGTGGAGCACCCATCTTAAACAATTTTTTTTTCTGTCATGAAGAATGGTAAAAGCACTTGGAAAATGAATCCTCAGAGCCACCATAAACTGTAACTGAACCTTGAATTTTCTCTGATAATTTGTTCTAAAATGAAATGTTTTCATTGGTCACTGTAGTTGTTGGCTTATCACTCCTTTCTTCATCTTAGGTGATTTTCTACTCTTTAATTAGTTGAATTAATCAAATATTGTTCTGTGAAGGAGAAAGGTCCCCAAAAGCCTGGTGTAGGTGCTCAAGTGACTGTTTCATTTAAGCTAGTTTTTAAAGTCATACAAGATCATGATTTGAAAATAATTTCTTTTAAACTCCATAGCTTTACTCAGGATGTTACTATGTGCATAGTAATGGATGGAAAGATTTCTGTTATGTCATTAATATGCAAAATGGGTAATTCCTGTTGCACAGTGATTTTTGGCCCAGGGGCATCCAGGTTTTCATATCTCAAAATTTTTCTACTGACCCTCGCATTTAACTTAAAAGTTTGAGCTTTGGCAGGCAGATAAACATATTTTATCATTTATGTTTATGATATGAGAAAAGAGCAATTGAGATGAAAGGCTGATGTAAATAAAAGTGTAGCATCATCTTCATAGTCGACAAAAATCAAGTTTTTATGCAAATATCATTTGCACAATTGTATTTTTTGACAGTGTTTGCAGTATTAAGTCATATTAAAACACATTTTTACACACATTTGTAACATTAACATTACCATTTGGAAGAATGTTTCCTTATTTTATTATTTCTAATTGTATGCTACTACCTCTGTCTAAAAATAATAGACACATTTCTTTAGAGAGGTATTTATTGACAATGAATGAATACAGATAACTTATTTACAGAGAGTACTGATTAAGAATAAGGAGTTTTATCAATATTCTGACAATTGATCACTTAACATGGCATAGAGCAGCATAGGTGGAGATAACAATGTCAAGGTTGCAATGGAGAATTAAAGGCAGATACCCTTGTCATTGTAAACTCTGCTGTTGCAAGTGAGGTAGTTTATGGCAGTTATTTCCATTAACCTATGCATTCAATCATGATGTGTTGCAAGGTCAGGAATACGTTATTCAATGTCTACACAGGAAGATCTTCAAAGTCCTTTACAGTGATTAGTAATAAGTTGATGTACTGTGAATATGACATGTTTATGTTGGAGAGACTGTATAGAAAATTTCTCACCACTTTCCTTTATCAAACCTCTCTTTGCAAGACATTTGTACTTGCATGAAGCAGGTGGTCAGAAATGAAGTGGCTTACCACCTCCAATATTCTTCATTCCTCCCTTTGTTTGAATACTATGCTTCTTTTGTCACTTAACTGCACAGTACTTTTTGATGTATGTAAATATACCTTCAGATTCACAAAATGGCTAATGCACTTGTCTAATGCCTAAGAACCCCTAACAGTTTAGTTAATGTTCAAAACACATTTCATGAACTCTGTGACCATCTGTATTTCAATTCTGTGTACATATCTGGTTCTTCACTTTTTGCTTCTAGAGCAAATGCAACTATTATTTTGAGACAGAGGTACATAGGAGATAGAGGAGTTTTCCAAAATCCTGTAGAAAGCTAACATATTCATCAACAGAATGAGAGTCTACTTTACCAAAAAGGTGTCTTTTTGAATAGGTATTAACTATCTTTATTGGATATGACGATACGCTTTTCAGTATTCTTTTAAAATGTCTTTTTTAATATCCCATGCCAATTGCTAAAGGACTTGTGACAATGAACGAATTGAGTTAATGAAGGTGCAAATGAGTGCACCTGAAACTAGTTGGGATTGCCTTTTTTGGGTCAATCAAAACTCAGGAAGAAACCTCAGCCAGGCAACCTCTTCCAAGCAAGAACTGAACATGAGCCAACCAGTTTATAAGCAGAGACTTAGTGCTTGAGTAATGGCAGTAGATTCAAGATGTGGACATAACTTCGCTGGAGTATTACAGAGTTCTGTAAAGCATCATACTTTTCTCATACTAATGAATGAACGACAATGAATCACACACAGAAGATCTGGGCTTAAATAAAAACTATAAAGAATCTCTAAACAAACCAGCATGTTTGTGTGATAATGTGTAATGAAGTGTGCTCCAAACTGAATTTTCCTACAAATTGATTGCATTAAAAATATTAATGAACATCTTATAATTACAACATAAATCCTAATTTAATTTACAAACTATGCAGGTCATTAGTTGCTGAAATCAGAAGGCATATGATTCAAGAATTATATAGTTATTGAAAAATAAAAATGGTACAGTTACAAAATTATGTTTTGATTTACTTGCAATCAAATGTAGGTATACATAATCTCTTGATAGACTATTAAATGAATTCAAGAATGACTTTTAAATAAGGCATAAATTACCGATGTATTTCATTATAATTTATATGAAATGTAGATAAATGAGTAAAACTAATTTGAAATACTCAGTTTATTTCGTTACACTTTCAAACATTTTAATTTGGAAGGAACTCAACAAACAAAAATCAACAGTATTATCATTCCTGTGGTGATGCAATGAGCTACAAAATCATTACAGCAGTTATTACAAGAGCAGATCAAACTATCCAAAGAGCAGTGTGAGCTATACAATCATGCTATCAGTAAAATATATATTTTAGCAGCTTCAAAATGATTTGTCTGAGATACTTGCTTTGGAATATATATAAAAAAAAAATATCTATAGTCTTCAGTAAATTAAGAAATGGCAAAATAAATAAATAAATAATCACTATCAATACTATCACTACTATATTTTTGGATCCACATATAAAGCTAATATATAGCATTGGATCTTATTGCACAAGGTAGCACATTGAGTTAAGTCTCTATGGTGGTACACTGTAATGTGGAAATGTGATATTTCACTGATGATGAATATATGTTGTTCAGAGAACAACGGGATTTAGAGCTTAACAAACAATCTCAACCGTCTAAGTTAAAACCCTCAAAATGTAAGCATATGAGCAACATTGCAACAAAAACAATTTCATATACTAAGTATGATTTTCAGGATAGCTATGAATGTAATCACTTCATCCAGATGAATAAGAAGAAGCACTAAATAAAGTGTGTCTATTACAAGAGAGATTTTACAGCTTAGAATGATTTTCAAAGTATTTGCAGCCCAAAAGAAGGAGTAAAATAACCAGGAGGCCCAACATATAGTAAGAAGCTTCTTTTAATTCAAAATCTCAAGTTATTTGTATTAATTAATTAAAAGTTGTATAGTTAAATGTCTTTAATGCCTGCCAAATGCTTCCTTATTTCCTTTGGTTTGCCCTCACCTCAAAATGTATGTCTTGTAGCTCTTAAATACATTTGATACTTTATGCTATATAGAATGTAGTATTAAAAAAACAAGTTTATTTTACAATATTTTTGAGAACAACATGAAATACAGAGTCTTGCATAATGATTGAAAATATAATTATGGTGCCATATTTGAAGGAAGCATAGAAGATTCCATGTCTATATGTGCTGAAACTGCACATGTCTCTAAAATCTCCTCATGCAATTTTGTAACTAATATACAGCACATTAGGAATCTCAGGAATAATAAATTAAGCATGATAGCATTATTGTAAAACTCCAACAATTTAAATGAGTTAAATATACCGAATATTTTAGAAATTTTTTTATTATAAAAATACTAAATAAGTGTGTCTTACTATAATTCATGGACAGTAAAGTTGCACAAGATACCAGAACAATTTCTCTGGGAAGAATATAATGTTGGTTCACTGTGAAAAGTTTTTAAGTCCACATTCAGGCCAAGTAACACTAACCGTTAATGGACCTCTCCTATTCATTATTTATATGGTTAGAGTTCAATTATTTGTTGCTAAACATAAAATGTTTAAAATTTAATGTAATGCAAAACTCTGAATTTCATTTTATTCTCAAAAATATTATCACTAGTGGATTTATAGTCTTTTTGCAGTAAGCTTACAATACTTAACTCATAAATGCCAACATAATTTTCACTCATTTTGTATTTTATTATGTTTTTTATAGCAAGGATCAGGAGCTCCATAGACATAGCAGGGACATGATAGTTTTTCATCAGCATAATTTGATGATAGCAAACAATTGCACTTTAATATGACAAATTATTGTTACAAA
This sequence comes from Metallyticus violacea, assembly GCA_030762175.1. Classification (NCBI taxonomy): domain Eukaryota; kingdom Metazoa; phylum Arthropoda; class Insecta; order Mantodea; family Metallyticidae; genus Metallyticus; species Metallyticus violacea. Next base: position 353,603,785 of record CM060846.1, on the reverse strand, counting down.
ATCACTCTAATTTTTTACAAAATTAGTGAAATTTTAGTGATTTTGTAACAATAATTTGTCATATTATAATATATTTCACTGTGAAAATCCCAGATACAAAATAACTAATTGCACTTTACTTTCTTTTTTTTCTGTTTTTTGGTGTTTTATGTTTCATGCTAGTTTCCACGGTTTTCAAGATGATGAGTGATATGAATGTATTATTCATAATAATCCATAGCAGTCCAAAAAAATCCATTTTTGTCTTTTGCCTTTACAGAGTGAGGGAAAACCCCAGAAAATACTTTACTCAGAAATTTTGATGCAAGCAGGATTAAATCTGCATCCTTCATGTTTGTAAATTGTTGCTGGCCAGAGTCCTACTCAGCTGACCTGGGGGGAGGGCTTGCTGTAGATTAAAATGGCTATATAGAAATTTGTTCTCTCAATGAAATAATATCTTTATATTATAAAATACTGGCTGAATCATTTGCCCCTAGGTTATTTATATATCTATGCAATCTGCAGATTACATTTTGTATGAAAACATCACTCCCTTTAGTCAGGCAATATTTTATTCTATATTATACTACTTTCTTTATAAATATAAATCTATTTCAAATCAATTAAAACTTCTTTCCAGGTTTATACAAAGAAATTACATACGTTTTGCTGTGCTGATTCCTATTGAGTTTTATATTGGTTTAACTACTTTATTCATTTTTGTGCCCAGTGGCCAGCACTAATGCTTTAATGTAACACTAATGCATGAAAAATGTGAAAGTTTAAAGCAATAGTTTTGTATAGATCTGAATGTTTAATAAAAACAGCAATGTGTTGTTGTAGAGAACCTAATTAAGGGTCTCTTCTGGTGGCAGCTGAAAACTAAATCAGTGGATCCAGAGACTTTGTGGTTTAAACATGGCATTCCATGATAATTTTTTTTTATTCAAGTTTAATTCTTTCTCACATGAGTTGAAGAGATTAACACAAGTAGAAATTTCAATCATATTTTTATTGCATTTAATGTCTTCAAGCTATTATGGTGTTTTACGTGGCCCTTTATATAGCTGGTATTTAGAATAAGCTGTTACAGCCTTAGTCACATAGAGAAGAGAATGAACAGATTGATTATCAAAGTGCTCAACTGGTATCCTCCTTCATCAATGCAAATTTGAATGTGTTACCAGAGTAACATTCTTGTATGTTGCAGCATGCATGGTGTGGCATGCCTATAGGCTTCAGTAATGAGCAGCTTTGGACTCTCTGGTTCCTATGCATGTAATAAATTTTAATGCACTTTATTACAGCCAAATCTCAACATGTCCATGATAATGTGTTGAGAAAAGTGGAAAAAACTATTAATGCTATAAATACTAGGTAAAAACTTATGAAAAATATAATCTAATTGGAACTAAATGCTACAAGCTGATCTGTGATAGAAGCAATAATCTAGAGTTACACTGTAAATAGATAACAGTATATATTATTGTTGAACATATAAGAGGGCAATTTACTTTTGGAACAAACTGTAATGGACATAATGACTTTTGGAATGGATTATGTAGTAAACCTCAGTTGAATGAACTATGTTTTATTGTTTATTTGCACAAAACTTGAAGATAGCATATTAATATAAGCAATGTCAAGAGTGCATAATATAATTAAAATGTTCATTTGAACTTGCACGGTGAAGCCAATCATATAATTGATATTATTGTATGATTTAGTTGAAGTACACACTTTTTACAAGTAAGTGAAGCATTAAGATTGTGTAGTAGTACAACTAAATCATACAATAATATAAACCATAATATAATTTTTTTGAAAAAGAAATTAAATTTATCATACTTTTTTTATAAAATAATAATATTAAACCAAGTCAGTATCATTTTGCCTTCCATTTTCAAAATAATAACATTAAACTGAATCAGTATCACTCAATGGTTCATCTTATTCTTCTTCTTGTTCAGATAAGTTCAGGTAATATAAATTAATCAGATCCTTTCTGAAAAAAGTTCCCACTCAGTGCCAAAATGTTTCTTTGTACAATATCCAGCATTTTTATTTTTAAGTTTTGGTAAACTTTTGGCTCTAAGGGCTCTGCAGACTTTAATTGCTTTATGTCCTTTCCTCTCTTACAAACAATTTTGATGATCCTACAGCTGTAAAATAGCTTCTTTCTCATGAATGCTTAAATGCATTCTTGATGCATTCTTGATGAATCTTTTTGTAGGAGCAAATTTGAAGTGCCAATTCCCAGGAGGTTTGAGTATGTCATTCACCGTTTTCTTCCCTTTATAAATGCAACATTGCAAATCTCTGTTCCAAATTCTTTAAATATTTCTGTATAATCCTCTGGTTTTAGGATAATTTCCTCTATGCTAATAACTTTCTCAATGCAACTGAATACTCTAACCAGCAGCATATAAGAATGCCCTGAAACTGGAAAAATTACTTTTATTGTTTTCTGGTGAGGTGGTGATTCACTCTCCAACCACTTACCTAGCATAACCATCGTTGTTTGATTTTTATTCTGCCCATCACAACCATCCACAAATAGTCTAATTTTGTGCATAGATGCTTGGGAATAACATATTACTTCAGTGATGATGGACACAAGAGGCTGTTTCTTTGGAACGTTTGAATCCTTCACTTTCTGTCCAGCAATAGATAAATGTATTTCTTTACTCTGCCCAGATTTCCTTCACACACAGTAAAATTATTCATATAAAGCTGGTGGCTGTTATAGACTGCCTAGTCCAAAAGTTTTGGTTCTTCTGACATCAAATGGAATTGTTATCTCTTATTCTGTGTTCTTAGGAGTTTGAAGAATGCCTTCACTCACAGTTTATGGTATCCAAGATCAGCTAATAGTTATTCTTTCAAAGTTATAATATCCCTCTCAGCCTTGACTTTCTTGTTATATTCCTCTAACTCAAAACATTTTGAACGTTTGTCTGTAGCAGAACTTTTGAAAATTATATTGTAATTATTTATAAAAATATTATGAAAGAAATTATATTTAACTCTCAGTTCAGGATTTTTCACTGCATTGTTACATAACATATAAACTTCCCTGAATTTAAAGGCTAGGAACTGTCAGGCTAATAATTTGAAATTGAAATATAAATTTTGTACATTATTTATTCTCTCCTTTCATGTTTTTGTTTATTTTCCTTTAATGGGAAGACATCTCGCTTTCATTTTCTACTGTGTCCTGGTTCAGAAACACAGATTTCATTTTCATAAGTTCTAGCGCTTTCTTGCACATCCATTACTGTGTTAAGCATTGAGCTCACTGAACAAGATAATTGTTATCTCTATTGCATAATCTAACATCAACAATAAAAGAATGAATTGTTCACAAACTGCTATTAATCATTTAACTTAGTGTCATTTCCAATCATTTTATACAAATCATAAGAAACTAACAGTAAAACATTTCCCTCAATATCCATTTGGCATTGGACATAAAGATTTGGAACAGAACTTGCTGTGGATTTACAAACTCCTGGAACAAACCCCCCGCCTTTAAGGCTAAATAGCACAAGGACAAAATGGGTTAAGGAACCAAACATTATACCATACAAGACAAGGTTACTGCAAACAAAATGGAATGTGCAATATCTCATTTTTTTAAATTTGTGGACATGTTGAGTTTTGGAACTAATCAATCCAAATATAATGTGTTATTTGGCAATACTAAATCAAATGCCCATTGAAAGTAAAAAAATGAGGCATACAATGAAAAATTTGAACAAGTGTTCTCACTGTAAAGTATTGAACAAATGAGTGTAATTCCATGCTCCCACTAGAACCTGGGGATAAATCTACCTATATTAGACAAACTCTACTCTCACCTGGAAATTAATTTACATGTTATAGTCTTTTAGCAGGCGTTAAGCCTCTATAATGTTATTAATTACATTGCACAAGATATTACGTCTGTTATAGTATCATGTAAATCCAGTAGCTTATACCAGAATTAAAACACCAAAACCTATCCAGTCTTCTATGTGACATATACACTACCCATTTGGGGTAGTGACATGTCTTTATTTGATTAGCCTATCAGGTTTATAATTGCATAACTATGCCATTTTCTTTTAGACCGGTTTTAACACTGAGTCTATATAATAGTTTGTTCAGTGAAAGTTATCTGGGGTGTGCACTAATGATACAGTACAGTATCACATACAGGTGCAATCTTGTATCATAAAATGCCACAAAAATTTAAAAGCACTTCAAGCACAAAATAAAAAAATGTGTTCAAATCCTGTTGTTAAAACACAAATTTTTATACTGTGGAGGAAATTTTGGAAACTAAAATGTATATAATCATGAACAAAAACTTTGAACCTGGAACCTTAACAGTTTATAAAACTGGCTAGAAAACTGGTGCAGTTCTTGCTTTAAGGTTGGGATGTACTAGTACCCAGAATACCTTCTTTTCCTTAAACCACTATTGCACTGAATTTCAATCCTCTGTCTGTCTGTCTATAATTATGTTACATAAATGAGCTGACAGTCAAATATGAAGATAGGCATACCAATACAAATGCTGCTTAGCAGGTTGCATACATTTAGAAATACCTAGGGCAGGTATTTCAGCCTCTTTATTATATATATATATATATATATATATATATATATATATATATATATATATATATATATATACATGGTAAATCCAAACTCAACCAACAAACTTTCACAGGTTGTTCAGGGACTTTTTCTGAGTGTTTTGATATAAGGAACCAATGGTCTCCAGTGGCTCATTACAGGGTGATTTCATTATTTTTGATTTCTAATAACCCAACCACCTTTGCATCTGCTTACTTGAAATATGATTGTTTCCAAACAAAACACAGAATTTGACTGCTGTAGAGCTTGTTTACATTATGGTCTGCCACCAATTAAACTACTACTCAAAACCTCCTGACAATTGCAATTATTTATTGTTAGGATAGATGATCAAACATTACAAAATTGACATAAGAAAACCCAAATTAGACTGTTTAAAGCAAATGTTTAAAGTGTCAACTGCAATGTTTGCGACATACTTCACAGCAACATCTCATGGACTGTCACACATGCTCTAGCCCCCCAGGAGATTGGTGCACATCATCAGTGACTGCTACAATCCTAGCAACCCAATCCATATTAGTTTCGACAGGAATCACTTGCACTAGACTCTTCCTGTGACTCCAGAATGAAAAGTCTATGGGTGTCAGATCTGGTGATCAGGCTGGCTATGGAACAGGACCACCACAACCAATCCATCTATGCCCAAACTGTTCATCAAGGTATTCCCTAACATTCACTACAAAATATGCTGGCTCCCCATCATATTGAAACCAAATACTCCTACGAATTATCAGCAGTACATCTTCTAAAAAATGTGGGAGAACAAGTTGAGGAAATAGTTTGTAGACTACTCCATTCAGTCTGTCGGTTAGTACATAAGGCCCAATCATGTAATGATTAATGATACCAGCCCATACATTCACAGAGAATGCCTGTTGGTAGGTTTAGTTCACCAGAACATGTGGATTTTCATACTGCCAGATATGACTATTCCAACTGTTGAACATGCCTTCTCTAGTAAACATTGCCTTGTCTGTGTACAATATCATAGCAGAAAAATGTTGGTTGTCTGCACATCGCCTTAAGAACCAATTAGCAAACTGTACTTATGTGGAAAGTCTGCTGGTTGCAATTCCTAGACCTTCTGTAGATTATATGGGTGCAGTTGTTGCTCATTTAAGACCCTTAAAACAGTTGCTTTGCTTACATTCACCTCTCATGCAATCTAAGGACTACTGCTTGCAGGGTTATCACACACTGCATTTAAAACATCCTCTTCAAGATTGAGCATTCTGACATTTCTCTCATGGCCAGTATCTTTCTTACTAACAGTGAAGGATCTGGTTTCTCAGTCACCTGTGTACAGCTGCAAATGTGGTGCGATGAGGTTGCTGTTGTTGCAGAAACAGCTATGCATAGCATCATTGTGCCACTCTTCCATTGATTGAGTGAAACTGTAGATGAGATGCATATTGGCTAATTATGCATAAGTAAAGTTATCCATACCGTAACACTAACAAAGTTTAAAAAGTAATACACTGCAGGAAACAAAAACCAAGACAGAACTGAGCAGGAATTCAAGCCTGGTGGCATACCACACTGAAAACAAGCATTACTATGCTCTACTACAGCAGTAAAAGGTTGGGTTTTTTTGGAAACAACCATATTCAAGTAAGCAGATACAAAGGTAATTAAGTTAACAAAACAAATTCAATGAAATTACCTGGTAATGAGCCACCAAAAACCATAAGTTGCTTATATCAATACACTCAGAAAACATCCCAACAAACTTGTGAAAGTTTGTTGGTGGAGTTCGGATTCATCCTGTATAATATAATAATGTATATAACTTTCTTCTGCCTTTGAAGATGATTGCATTACCATTTAAGCACTTTATCAATTTCTGCTTCTCTAGTTCTTGTTATTTTAGCTACATTGTTCCAAGAGTTACTTAATTTGTAATTTTTATAATATATATGATGGTTCATCCACAAGTCATGGCAACTATTTTTTTCTCTCTCTAAATCTAATGTTGCATTAGAAGGGGTATGACGCTTAACTACAAACACCTAACTGCTAACATCCTTAAAAGTAATCTCCCAGATTATTCAATGGTGCATTGTCATTGATGGAGAATGCAGTGGATACCATTAACCAAATATGATTTGTTAGTGTGTGCCATCTTACACTGAAATATAGTTAAAATGCCCCATTTGTTAGCAAAGTGTTTCATATTAGAAATCAAATCAGTCACAGGAACTAAGTTTGGGAGAATAGGGAGGGTGTTGCAATATCTTTCATCTGGAACACTGCAAACAACATTTAGTAGTGTGTGCTTTGTGCAGGAATGTGTTGTTTTCCAGTGATTCTGGATGTTTCACGCATGCTGCATGATGCAGGAAGTGCTGTAAAAATTACTTGTAATACTGTGCATTCACAGTGAGTTCCTCACAAATTGGAAGCTACACAAGAATGCCTTGACTGCCATCCATTGTAATAATGTAATTCAGCATATAATTTCACCAAGATCGTGCCTTTGTCATAAGGTATGTACTCATAAATTGAAGATCTACAGTTCAGTACCCATTAAGACCATCCTCCCTGACTAAGGATTTTACCAGATATTTCTCAGTCCTCACAAATGGCAAATGCCAAGGAGAATTCCCAAGCTTAGGCCTTGAATGATTTCTTCCCAAAAAGTCCTTTCCCAGTTTAACTACCCATTAAGACCATCCTCCCTGACTAAGGATTTTACTAGATATTTCTCAGTCCTCACAAATGGCAAATGCCAAGGAGAATTCCCAAGCTTAGGCCTTGAATGCTTTCTTCCCAAAAAGGTCCTTTCCCAGTTTAACATTTTATTCATCAATATGCACAATCTGTGGTGTCTTAATAATCCCTTGCATTACATACAAAAATAAAAGCATATTTCCTTTTTGGTGAAATTTCTCCAGATTAATATGGCATATCTCACAGTGAGTCCACTTCAGTATCTCCTTAAAATGATATAGCACCAATTTGCATAATTCTTACACACTTATAATTCTTACACTGTCATAAAATTCAGTGCACTGTTGACATATGAATATCTGAAATCTGGACTACTTCCATGCCTGTCATCAATTAAGCACTGTTCATTCACAAACAAGATATATATTGAGTGTGCCAAAAAATGCATATACACTTTCATAGTAGATATCTATTTAATATATTTGAAAGTTGGACTGAAAAACAACAGTAATATGTAGTATGATGTTCTGTAAATAGATGTGACTCACATTATGTTATGCTAGCATTGCTACAACAAAATGGGGCCAAGATTATCGTTTGAACAGCTGAAAGCAATTTTGAAGTGGTATTGGAAAATCAAGAATGTTGTTGAAATTCAAAGGCAATGGAGATGTGTGTACAGAACAGAACTTCCAATGCGAGTAACCATTGCACCATTGAAGACAAATTTGAGACTCATTGTACCATATGCAATGTTCTCAAGGGCAGATCTGGTGGACCTCACACAGCAACAAGCCCCATGTCCTCAGCTATGGTTTTGGAAAGTTTTGAGCACTCACTGCAGAAATCTACAAAGCAATGTGTATGTGAGACTGGGATTAGCAGAACCAGCATATGTTGTATTATTAAAACAGCAAATTTGAAAGTTTTCATCTTAAATGAAGATGACCCTGATCTGAGAATTCAGAACTGCGAGTGGTTTCCGAACATGGTGCAAGAGGATGAGACGTTCATAGGGAAAGTAGTTTGGTCTTATGAGGCACAATTTAAGTTGAACAGAGCTGTTAACCGGCATAACTGTGTCTACTGGTGTGCAAACAATCCACATGTTATTATGGAAAAGGCTGTTAATTTACCTGAAATTAATGTTTGGTGTGGGTTGTCATCTAAGGGTCTAATTGAACCATTCTTTTTTGAAGGAACAGTAACTGGCCCAGTATACCTGAACATGATACGCAAGTCCGTCTTACCTGCCATTCATACGCTCTATGGAAATGAGGAATTTTAATTCCAACAGGATGGTGCACAACCATAGTACCACTGAGATGTATGTGCGTACCTTGGTGACAATCTTCTAAGGCACAGGAAAGGATGAAGTGGTCCGATTGAGTTTCCACCAAGTTCTCCGGATCTAACTCCGTTGGACTTCTACCTATGGGGAGCTCTTAAGGATGATGTATACCATAGAAAACCAGCTACACTAGCAGCACTTCAGGAAGAATGTGAAATGGCATGTGCTGAGGACACTTTCACAAACATTGCTCAATTAGTAGTTCAACATACTCAAAAGTGTATCGAAGCCACTGGTGGGCATTTTGAGCATCTGTTGTAACTTTAAAAGTCTAAAATGATTAGTACTCATCATTTTCTGTTTGCGTGAATTCAGTTTTGTTATATTAATACAGTTTTTACTTTGCTTGAATTATGTATACATGTTTTTTGGCACCCTCTGTGTTTGTGATGAATTGTAGATAAAATGTTAAATTCTGCTTTAATTCATGCAAATGCATACTAAAATGTTAAATGGTATATTGATTCTGTTAAACCTTGCTGTTTTATGCTATACTTTTTTAAAACATACTTTGTTAACTTTAACTCTAGATTTTGATAATGTCTTAAACTTGTATACATGAGTCTATTGACAGCAATAAATTTATCATCATCATCATTGTCATTATTATTATTATTATTATTATTATTATTATTATTATAGCAGACACAGAATGTTCGCTTTGTTGCAGGTGGATTATTGACACTTTTTCCCATTGGAGGGCCTCTACCCATCTTGACACTGAATGATACAGTCATTCATTATTTCTCGTAGATCTATAAGACTTTTTGCCCTGGTGAACTGCAATATTGACATAAGAGTATTGCTTGATTCTATTTATATCCCTTACATACCACTGTTACAAAACAATGTTGAAAGTACGACCAATTCCATACCATTGCATTAATGTCCCATCTGGTGGTAACATTAAGAAAAATTTGATACCTACTTTTCAAAATACATATTGTATTTCTAATGTTGATACATTTTCAATAGAAAAATAATTGCCGTGACTTATAAACCAACCCTTGCATAATGAATTGATTAAATTGTATCTACTTGTATTATGTTTTATATGTATTTAGTGTAGCCATCAAATAATACTAATATGGCAAAGTATATAAAGTATTTTCATTATATATATTGAAAAATGAGGTAACACTTTGAACAATATAACTAAAGAAGCAGAAATAGATAAAATACTTAAAAATATGAACATGATTCTTGTTATAGTTGTTCAAAATGTACAGTAAAAGTTTTAAAATAGTTTACCTTTAAATCACATGCAGTTTGTAGTAATAAATAAGCCATTCTAGATCATTTATTACAATCATTTCTGAGTTTATATATGGAAATTGTTCTTTCACATTACCTCTGTGTAGGATTTAAGCTGGAAATGAAAAATCACACTTGAAAATTTGGGACATGACCAATATTACTAGAACTGAAACTGGAAACTTGGGTTATAAGTACTTGTAACATAGTAAGTTGCTTCTTAAGTAATTAATCATTCAGAGCAGATAAAGAAACCTTAGGGGATCTGTAAAGTACATAGAATCAGATGAGAGAGGTTCATGGTTCTGTACTTGGAGGAGAACATGGTAGCTCAGCTGTTACAGCATCAGCCCAGAAGACTGAAACACGTGTTTTGATAGCCAGTTGTGTCCCAAATTTTTCATGTCTGATTCTTCATTTCCAACTTATTCGTACACACAGCTAGTGTGAAAGAACAATTTCCATATATAAATTAATGCCTATATAGTTGGTGGTTAAACTAGAAGCTTGGATTATAAATACTCATATCTTTATCAGTTGCCTCTTAAGTAATTAATCTCTTGTAGTAGGGAACCTTAGGGAGATCCCTGGGATACATAGAATCAAATGAGAGAGGTTCATGGTTCCATGCTTGAAGGAGGATGTGTTAGCTCAGTTGGTAGAGTGTCAGCCCAGAATGCTGAAGATCTGTAGTTTATATTCTGGCCATTACTCAAATTTTGCAAGTCTAATTCTTCATATAATTGAGATCATTGTATGAATGAATAGAACTGAAAACTCTTATTGCTCCACAATACCTTATATCATATATCAGCAATAGCATTTCATTTCTGGACAGTAAACCACGGCATATTGAATAAACCAAATTTAATAAAATCAGTACAAGGACCTACAGAAGTAGCAACATGGGAAAATATCTACATTTTCAAATACAAAGACAGTTTAATTAACTTCGACATTTCAGGGAAAGAAAACATAAACTTTTAAGTTCATCACACCTCCACCAGAGCAAGATACACATTCCCACACCATAACGAAGTATCAGTCGACATTTACTGATGATGCAGAGAAGGGTTCATGAAATCGGTTCTACATTTATAAACAAGTAAGTGGAGCAATGAGAGTGTTTAGTTTGACTCAATCATGCAATGATCTCAATTGTTTGATTAGCTTCACTGTATAAGCTCCAATTAACTTTCCTAGCTGATTCTTCATTTTCAATTTCTGAGTTTTATTAATCTCAACAAGCACGTATCAAAGATTATCAGGTAATATAATGATATCCAGTATTTAAAATTTTCATGTCATGCTTCAGTTTGGCACAATACCTGAATACTTCTAAAAGCTTTCTTTTGCTACTCAGATATACATTTATCTTCCAACAGGGTCATAAATTCTGTTTAATGAGAATTGAATGTGAAAATATTATCTCATTGATTTTTTTTGTGACAGACTTATTTTAGCAGTCAGCAACCAAACAAATATAACACAGATCCACTAAAGACATTTAAGTAATTGCAATGAGCAAATTAAAATACACATTTGTATAAATCAAGAGCTTGTGAAATAAAATCATTAATGAATGAATGGACAGAGCGAAATCATATGTTTCTAATTTAAAAATTGTGAATGTGCCTAAATGCTTACCTCTCCAAAGATATTTACCTCTTGTAATTGCTGAGACAGGTATTGCATTGCCTAAACTGATTCTGATCCTCACATTGCAATTCGTCGGTCCTGGTGGTGTAGTGGTTACCATACTTGTGCCTCCTACACCCAAGATCGCGGGTTCGAACCCGGCCAGGACCGATGGATTTTTTCGGGCATAAAAATCGTAAGAATGGCTTCCTTCGGAAGGGAAGTAAAGCCGTGGGTCCCATGTTGTACATTTACGGCAAGTAAAAGAACCTCAAGCCTGGAAGAGAGGCCTCTGAGCAAAATTTGTCGGCCGTTTCATGCCCTGAGTTGAATGGGACGCTGATGACCTGAGATGTTAAAGAGCATCTGTAAATAAATAAATAAATAAAAAAAAATTACAATTCTGCTTCCAAAGTGTTGGCAATTTATCATCATCACATTTTGGTGTTAATGTTATAACATGTTTTAAGCTTTCATGGCCAGTGCTCATTATTTTCTATTAACAGTTGTTAATGTTGTTGTACAGCTCATCTAATATTCACAAATTTTATTTATAGACTCTATTATTTTAATTTTATAGTATGTTGATGTGGATGTGCAACTCTTGGTAATTGAGCTAGCTTTGAAATATTTGTTATAACCATTGATCTAATTAAGCACTGATATTTCCTATGTTAAAGTGTGATGTCTTTCATTTATTCTCTTTTTCCAATATCATTCCTGTTGTTTTGTATTTTTATTATTTTAAGAATTTTCCTCTCATTAGGTGGATTGATTATAGGAACATTTTCCCTGCAATTCTCTATGACATCAAGCAGTTGATTAATGGTTTATCAAATAAAAATTCCTTACTAACCTCTAAACCATGATTCAAACAGCATACAGAGAAGGAAACAGTGCTATATTCATTAGCACTGCATGACATCTCCCAGTTACAACTGACCTCAAGTGAGTCACTCTATTGCACATACACCCAAAAACGTCTAGGTTCACCCTGTTTCCAAAAGAAAAACACAAACAAATTAATCGCATGATAGCTATGAAACTTTTCTTAAAGAAAACTTTAGTGAGAAATTAAATCTCTCCAAAGTTAGACAGTGATATTATTATTAATATTCTAAATTTGGAATCTAACTCAAGCATATGAAGAAATGGAACATTTGGAATTGTAATAGGATAGGAAAAGTTTATGCTCACAGTCAGGGCTTAAACCATGAATCTTGGGCTTATTGTGCTGATGTTCCAACCTTTAAACTATCCTGCCCTTTACCGCCACAATGTGAACTTTTCCCATCTGAATCCATATACCCTGGGGACCTCAAAAGGTTATCTCATTAGATAGATTTGATCTCTCAGAAGCAACTTGAACATTCAAGTGCTTTTAGCTCAAACTTTTAGTTAAGTACATTACTAGGGTTATGCCATCAGCAGTAATCTGAAACTTCATGGTTCAAGTCCTAATCATGACTGCAAATTTGTTCTGTCTAATTCCATTTCCTAACCAATACATATACGTTGTGTCAAATTCATATCTAAGTATAAAAATGAAAAGGCCAGATTTACATAGTTTATGTAGAAGAGTTGAGACTAAATAAGGCTTGGCGTAAGAAGTGAAACTGTTCATAATATATTAACAATTGACAAAATTACAAATTTAATTTAAGAAAAATCATAAGAAAAAATAACCAAAAATATCAGCACAATTCTAAGGAAAGAAATATATGAGATTGCTTTGATAGTGACAATGACAGTAATGATGACAATGATGATTCTTCTATTTAGTAGAAATACTGATGCTACAAAGCATCTGAGCTGCTAGACACACATTAGCAAAGTCATTATTTGCTCTTTCCTTGCCTATGAATAGCTTTGCAAAATATTGTATGTTTTGTGTGCAAGATTCTTGTGCTTCATTTGTGTAATTCTGAGCATATTATTTCTTATCAATAATCTCTTCCGAGTCAGCTATTTAGAACATTCTTTATGGTTTCATTTACATGAGATTCTCAGGACATGTGTTTCATGGAACTTTTGTCCACATCATCAGCTGTTAAACAACTATTGGATCATTCGTAGAAACTGGGTAAGTAGGTATCTGGGTTGACTCTGGTGGTCTAGTAATAAACTTAAATAATGTGCTGTCTGCTTCCTGGATGTCAAAATTCATAAGTTTATACTCATGTTTTTTTACATAAATCCTTTCCAATATGTTTAGTTCTTTTGGTTGTTGAACAGTTTTTAATAATTTGATGTCTTTTTCTATTTCATGGTTTTCATTCCAAAAATGTGCTGTGGCAGCTTATTTATCTATTTGTTTGTAACGGATGTTTCTCTCATTTTCCTTCAACCTAATGCATATATTTCTCTTTGCCTTCCCTATGTAGATTTTTTTACAATCCTTACAATTAATCTGGTAAATACCAGATTATTTCTCTTTGGGCCTGGAATATGATTTGTTTAATTTCAGTAATTTAAATTTTGACGTAAATTATTAATTTAAATTTTAACATGAATTTTTAATTCCAATTTTAACAGATTCCAGGCCCAAAGAGAAAAAAATCCGGTATTTACCAGACTAATTGTAAGGATTGTGAAAAAATCTACATAGAGAAGAAAAAGAGGAATGTAGGCATTAAGTTGAAGGAACATTGGAGAAACATTTGTTACAAATAAATAAATAAATCAGCAGTGGCAGCACATTTTTGGAATGAAAACCATGAAATAGAAAAAGACATCAAGTTATTAAAAACTGTTCAACAACCAAAAGAACTAAACATGTGGGATAGGATTATATAAAAAAATATGAGTATAACCTTATGAATTTTGACATCCCGGAAGCAGGCAGCACTTTATTTAAGTTTATCACTAGACCATCAGAGTCAACCCGGATACCTACCTACCCAGTTTCTTTGAATGATCCAACAGTTGTTTAACAGCTGTGAACAAAAGTTCCATGAAACATATATCCTAAGTACATCTCATGTAAGCGAAACCAGAAAGAGTGTTCTAAATATCTGACTCAGAAGAGATTATTAATGGGCGTTTCACTGTGTTTGATTCCAAATTAAATTAATATTTAAATTTATATAATTTCTTGTTTATTACTTTAATTATTCTAAATGATTGAATTTCATTTTTCAATAATAAACAAATATATGAATGAACTATTGTATGTCATTCAGTATACCAGCAATAAATGTATATCTAATGGAATCAAAAATAAATAAATAATATTGCATCATAGAACCATTGTAACCTCTTATCAACTATTAGCCTAAGGTTCACTTCTGTGGTATGGTCAAATTATCTGGGTGAGTAGCTTTCTGGAATTTTTCCCCATACTAAAAGTCAAATGCTATATACATTAATGAGCCCTGGATTATGAATCTGCTGTATTAATAGTTTTGAGCACCTATGGCAATCAGCTTAGAATGTTAATGAATCATTCACATTCTCCATAACCAATGCATACCCTCTTTGCTTTGTCCATTTTCTTACACTATTTAAAGCAGTTTCTAAAAAGTTGAAACATGACACTTTAAATTACTTCCCATGTATCATTTTTTTCATTTTCCATCTACTGACCTCTTTATTAAAATATGATTATATTTTCCTCAATATTTATCTTTTAAGTATTCTGCACTGTAGTTATTACATTTTATTATAGACCTTTAATATAACTGCCACAGGTGGCCAAGGTTGTTAAGGTGCTGGCTCGTGAGCTGGAGACCTGGGGTTCGAATCCCGCCAGGACTGTCCTCCCTGACTGAGGTTTTTTCCAGGTTTTCCTCAGTCCTCATAATTGTCCTCATAAATGCTAGGGAGGTACCCTAAACTTAGGCCTGAGACGTTTCCTTCCTTAAAAAAAAAATCCTTTCCCAATATAACATTTCATTTCTTGTATCACCAATGTTCACCACCGCCTGTGGTACCTCAGTAGTAAAATGGGCATGAAACACCATTCAAAAAAAAAAACCTTCATAGATTCCTGTAGCATAATCATCAGCAAACAGTAAGCATAGTACCTCACACTTCATCATTACTGGACTATGATTGTTGTATTGCTTAATGCTATGTATCCAGTAATCTATAGAGAGTTATTTTTGGACTGCATTCACAGCTGAACATAAACAGTATGAGACCTAGGTTGTGCCACTTGCTGGCTTTGTCAAAAAAGTTCCCCTAGCATTTCCATTCACACAACTTTGTTCAATAATAGCATGCACACAGTA